>CANSZD010001775.1:0-300587 GCA_947648045.1 Beta corolliflora
AGATATTGACTTTGATGAACTTTCTCACCCGTGGCTCGTTTTGAAGCAGTGAGAACTCTTTTTATCTCTTCTTTGCTAAAATGCAATTGTCTATTTATCAATTTAATGTGAAATACTTCTCTGTTTCAAAATCTGGCCTTGTATAACTTCTAACTATTTATATATCGATTCCTTAAATGTAAAAATTATAAAAAGTTGATATTGTGAAAGTATATATCAAAATGAATCTAATAAGATCCCATATGACTATATTTTTTACGTACGTACAAATCCTGAAAACCACGGTGATTAAAAAGTGATTTGAATAGTACAAAAAGTCAAAATGTGTATAGTATTTTTGAAACGGAGGTGTATGCCTTTCTAAACGATGAGCTAGAAAAGAAGTTTATCTCTCGAGAACTGATGGCTTTTAAGTGGCAATGATAACAAAGATGTATTAGTTGAAAGGCCCTTTACGGGCTAAAGGCACCGAGAGCATGGTACAAGAGAATTGACATATTTCTTGCGGCATGGGTTCGATTTAGGAGTGATAATGAACCCACTTTATATGTGAAAGCGCATGAAAATGGTGATTTCTTAGTTGTGTGCATTTATGTTGATGGCATGATTTATTTCGGGTCTTGCCAAATCTTGTTGCTGAATTTAAAACTAGAATGCACGGTGAGTTTGATTTGGCTTGACTTCAGGAACACTAAAATACTTTCTTGGTCTTGAGGTGAAACAAGAAGATGATGGAGTCTTTTCCAAGAAGTATGCAAAGATCTCCTCTACGGGTTTCGGATCCAAAATTGCAAGGTTATAATTACCCCAGTGAATGTCAGTGGAAAAATTCGAGGTTGAAGATGATGCGAAGTTCGCAAATGCAAACTATTACATAAGTTTAATTGGTGGGCTGAATTATCGACGCACACACGTTCATATATCATGTACTCGTAAGTGTGTTGCCAAGGTACATGCATAATCCTCAAGGCGACATCTAGGTGCAACAAAGAGTGCTCCATTATATTACGGGTACTATGGGATTATGGATTTGGTATTCCAAAGATGCATATTTACGATTACTTGGATATAGTGATAGTGATTGGGCGGTTATTGTCGATGATAGAAAAAGCACTTGTGGTCATATTTATACCTTGGGTTGGAGCTATTTCTTGGAGTTCAAAAAACAAGATGTGGTGACATTATCTTCATCATAAGCGAGTATGTTGTTGTGAGTTCTGACATGTCAAGCCATTAGGTTGCGACGTTTACTTGCTAATATACATCATAAACAAGATGGTTCTACGAAATATATGTAGGAACATATAGATGCATATAGCGGAATTTGGGAAACAAATTTCCTAACATCATCGGAAGATCGCATGCGTAACATAAATATGAATCATATTATAAGGAAAAGAATGTACAACCTTTGTAGCGTGTTTTCCACCGGATTGCAAGTGCTAGACATCAAAGAACAGCAATTGATGTCCTCTACTTAGTCCACAGTACCAATTGAATTCCAGCGTTTGCTAGAACGGAAGAGGATGAACAGATTTCACTCTCTTGCTTTTTTTAGGGAGGATGGCTAGGATTTTCCAAAGGAAATAATAGGGTTTTTCTCTCTCTTTTCGGTTTGAATATTCTTGTCAAAATGAACGTTCTTTTCCTCTCTCTATTATAACCTTTTATAATAGTAGGAAAATAAAATAAGAGAGAGACCTAACCTAACCCTACTTTCTCCTATTGGCCGGTTTCCTTACTTAAATTAGTTACTACAATGTGTGACCTCATAGGATTAGGTTAACTTAGTTGTAGGTTGATCAATATTGTTTACCTACTTGACATTTATTCTCTAGCAAGTAAATGTGATTACTAAACTAACGTAATTAATTATCTCTATAATAATTCCTTTTATATTTAGTAATTACTAGGGATGTCTAAGGACATATTCCTTGATATTCCCACTTGTCCAGAAGACGAGAGCGCAATCCTAAATTCCTTAAGTCACTTAATGCCAAATTTGATAACACCATGTTATTCTCAAATTTATGTTCCTTGATCTTTGAGTTGGTTGCTCAAATAAGGATTAACTCTTTAATCTATTCGCATGGCCATGCAATTTTCGGTTCTCGCTCATCAGAGGCCGGACACCATTCCTATTTAATGGGAGGACTTATCCACTCTTGTATGACCATAACTCCCGCTCAATTCTTAGCCCACACGATCCTTGCCTTTATAACCTCCTTTTTACGGCGCGGCGTTTTAACGGTGTCAAGTTAAACTAATTATGTTGTGGTTATTAAGACATACTCATGTCTAAGGAATCCACTAAATATAGTAGTTCGATTCTACTTTTAGAATCTAATTAGGTCGAGTCTCAATATATCAGCTATACATCCATATAATCAATTAGACATCTCTATGTCTCCATAGCCCATGGGCTGCGCTATCAATTTATTATATACTAGTCTTTTAAATAAATCACTTATGTCCAATTTAGTGATTTAGACTAGGGACTTTAAATAAATTGTGATTTTCGGTTCACTTTATAGGGTTCCAATATCAAAAGCGTTTTTCGATAATCCTATTTGAAAACACAAATTATTTGGACATTTTATTTAATACTAAACCGAACAATTAAATAAGAACGAAATTTTATTGATAAACATTTCAAAGCATAATAAATGTCTTTACAATTGTAACCATGAAGTAAACGACCTAAAGCCATTCTCCCGTATGCTTAAGCCCCATAGACCTAGTATGACACTCATGCTTAGGTTGAGTAAGCGGTTTAGTCGGAGGATGCCGCTACGTTATCCTCGGTATGAACTTTTCTTACTTTCACATCCTCTCCACCAACGATTTTTTCGAATGAGATGGAATTTCCGAGCACATGTTTAGACCTTTGATGCGATCCGGGTTCCTTAGGCGAGAAATGGCACCATTGTTGTCCAATACAACTCAATGCCATTCTCGATGCTAGGAACTACACCAAGCTCACCCGATGAACTTTTTGATCAAACGGCTTCCTTTCTTTGCATCTTGCTTGCAATATACTCAACCTCTTGTTGTAGAATCCTTGATGGTACTTCTGCTTAGAGCTCTTCCGACTCACGGCTCCTCCATTGAGACAAAATATGAAACGGATTGCGATCGGAAATCATCTTTGTCACTCACGGAAGCTTGCACGGTGTATCCGGTAACAACCGACTCATCATCTCCACCATAAACCAAAAAATTATCCTTAGTCCTTCGCAAGTACTTAAGGATGTTTTTCGTTACGATCCGGTCCGCATCTCCGGATTTGGTTGGTATCTGTTTGCATATACTCAAAGCATATGCAACATCGGTCGAGTGCATATCGGGGCATACATAATGGATCCTACGGCGAAGCATAGGGAACATTACTCATACGCTTGACCTCGTCGGGACTCGAAGGACGACGAGTCTTGCCGAGTGCAATGCCATGTTGCATGGGAATGAAACCTCTTTTGGAGTTTTCCGGCTTGAACCTTGCAAGAACCTTATTAATATAAGTTTCTGTTGAGCCCGATTAGCCTTTTCGATCTATCTCTATAGATCTTTATTCCCAATATGTACTTTCTGCCTCTCCTAGGTCTTTCATAGAGAAGCGATTTTTAAGCCATTCCTTGGTGACTCGAAGCATGGTCTTATCATTTCCTATGAGAAGTATGTCATCCACATACAAGACCGGAAAAGTAATACTACTCCCCCTTAACTTCTTGTATACCAAGATTCCTCTTCATTTAGAGAAAGCCAAATTTCTTGTTGCCTCATCAAATCCGAGGTTCCAACTCCTTGATGCTTGCTTTAGTCCATAAATGGACTTCTTAAGCTTGCATACCCTCCCTGGATTTTCTAGATCTTCAAAACCTTGAGGTTGTGTCATGTACACATCCTCTTTCAAACCCATTCGAAAGCGGTTTTGACATCCATCTGCCATATTTCATAGTCATGAAAGGCGGCAATCGCAAGGATTATCCTAATGGACTTCAGCGTAGCTCTTGGTGAGAAGGTTTCATCATAGTCAATACCATGAATTTGTTTGAAACCTTTCGCCACCAACCTTGCTTTGAAAACACTAATGTTTCCATCCTTGTCTGTTTTCAACTTGAAAATCCATTTGCATCAATGGGTTTTACCCCATCGAGCAAATCGACCAAGTCCCATACTTGATTTTCGGACATGGAATTCATTTCGGATTTCATGGCCTCAAGCCATCTTTCGGAGTCTTGACTATCAAGCATCTTTGTAGCTAGTAGGCTCTTCGATTCTAAAATCGTTATTTGGGAACTTTCGGTCAAAGGAAATCAATATATCTCTTTGACGGAATGATGGTCCTACTAGACCTACGTTGGGGAACAACGAGAAGAAGTTTCTACCTCACTAGGTTGAGTGACTTCGCATGGAGTATCTCCGAGTGGGACGGTAGGAGGTACGTGAATTGAATGCACCACCTCCTGAGCATTTTCATGCTTGGGGCCGCCTATGATGAGGTGTTAACCTTATCCATTTGTTGCTCATCTCGAACTTCTTGAGATATACATTTCTCCCACTTGTTTTACGGGAAATAAACTCCTTTTCCGAGAAAGACACCAATTCGAGCAACAAACACTTTGTTTTCGATTTGGTTGTAGAAATAGTATCCTTTAGTCTCTTTTGGGGAACCCAAAGAGACATTTATCAGATTTGGGTGAAAGCTTATCGGAAAGTAAACGTTTTACATAGGATTCACGGCCCCGTATCCTTAGAAAAGACAATTTTGGAACGTTTCCAGTCCACATTTCATATGGTGTCTTTTCCATTTGCTTTTCGATGGTGCTCCGTTAAGTGTGAATGCATTTGTTTCAAGCGCAAATCCCCCGAGAATGAAATAGGAAGATCGTGCAAGACTCATCATGGATCGAACCATATCAAGTAGAGTTCGATTCTTTCTTTCAAAGCGCCATTTAAGCGTGGTGTTCTGGTGGAGTCCATTGTGAAAGTATTCCACAATCCTTCGAATGATCACCAAATTCTTGAGATAAATATTCACCACCACGATCGGATCGTAATGCCTTAATTTTCTTCCCAAGTTGGTTTTGTACTTCATTATGGAATTCCTTAAATTTTCAAAGGATTAGACTTATGGCGCATGAGGTAAACAAATCCAAATCTGCTCACATCATCGGTAAAAGTAATGAAGTAACTTTACCCTCCCCTAGCCAACGTACTCATAGGTTCGCACACATCGTATGTATGAGGGCTAAAAGGTCATTGGCCCTTTCACTTGAACTGTGAAAGGTGATTTTGTCATTTTCCCCATTAAGCAAAACTCACGAGTATCAAATGATTTGAAATCAAATGATTTGAGAATTCCATCTTTATGAAGCTTCTCGATACGCTTTGAACTTATGTGGCCTAATCGACAATGCCATAGGTATGTCGGGTTCGAATCATTTGTTTTGGGTTTCTTCTTTGTCTATGTTATAGATGTGGGTTTCTAAGTGTAGCACATATAAACCATTTGATAACTTAGGTGAGACATAGAATAAATCATTCAAATAAGCGAGAACAACAATTATTCTTAATTTGAAATGAAAAACCTTAGAATCCAAAACCGGAATCGAAACAATATTCTTGGTAATAGTTGGAACATAATAACAATTATAAAGTTCTAATACTAAACCGGAAGGTAAAAGTAGACTACGATCTCCCACGGCCAAACGACGGCGGTGCTCCCAGTTGCCCACGCGGAGGTCCACTTCTCCTTTGCTCGATGATCTACTTCTTTTTAGTGCTGCACATTACAAATAATGTGAGATCCACACGCGGTATCAAATACCCATGAAGTAGAAGTAGATAAGTTAATCTCTATAACATAAATACCCGAAGTTGAAGCACCACTCTTCTTATCCTCCGGATACTTGGGGCGGTTCCTCTTCCGGTGGCCAATCTTATGGCGGTGGAAGCACTCATGTAGTCTTGCTACTTTTGCCTTAGGAGTGGCCTTTGGCTTAGAAGTATCATCGGTGGCAACAACCTTGCCCTTGTTCTTCTTTTGAGGTGCCCCCTTTTTCTTGAATTGCTTGCCTTTCCTAACCATTAGAACATCCCTATGTTCGGGTTCGTGCCAAGCTCCTTTCGACTTTGAGTAAGCATACCATGCGGCTCTTGCAAGGTAGCCTCCCCTCCTTGCATGTAAAAGTTCAGGTGAAAGTTTTGAAAATTTTCGAGCAAGGATTTGATCCAATATCGGTTGCTAGTTACGGGGGATAAGGGAAGCCCGATTTTTCCATGATGCGAAAGTGTCGATCATATTGAACACATGCGGACCAACGGGTTTTCCATTTCCCAACTTGCACTCTAGCAACTTACAATGAGCTTCAAAGCCTCTCCGGCCTCGCGTTCTTCGAAACATAGTTTTGCATTTGTTGGAGGATGGAATAGGCGTCGAGACCATTAAAAGCGTTTTTGAAAATGCGGTTCCATGCAAGCGAAGCATCAAACATGTTACTTGCACGAGAATTTGCCTCAATGGTTTGTCTTGCTCTCCTTTCAATTTGGAGTAGCGGTGTCTAGCGGGGTTCGGGGAGAGGATTATCAAGAACACTTTCCCTTCCTTCGGCTACGAGAACGATTCTCACGGCCATTTCCCATTCTAGGAAGTTATGAGCAGTTAGTTTGTCCTTTTCGAGTAAATAGCGCAAATTAAAACCGGGGTGGTTGTTGTTGTTTGAACTAGACATGATAACTACAAAAAAAATAATAATAAATCAAGATTCAATCAATGTTTATCAAGAAAGCAGCAATTAAACAAATTTTAATTACTTACTACCCTTTATTCAAAATAAGAGTCCCCTATTGAATAAAGAAACACCAAGATCCCCTCCCACTACAATCAAACGGACTTTGGCCCTGCCTTTAATTTATAGTAGTTGAGGTAAATAAACACTTTACTAATTATAACTAATTATAATTCTTGGTAGACAGGTTAACAACTCCTTGTTTACTCCTATCTCTTAGCTTCAAAACCCAAAACTTTATCTTTTGATGATTTTATTGAGTTAAACCAAACATTAACATGTAAGTTTCAAAAACCCACCCTACTATCCCCGGATAAAATGAGCAATACCCTGCTTTGGCAGAACCTATTACTCACTATCTAAGGCGTTATATGTGTTGTTTGGAAAAGCAATTAAACTCAATATTACATGTTGGTGACCTAAGTTTACTATGTTGGTTAATGAAAAGTGAACACATAACATAAATAACCACACATATAAACTTAAACAAGCATTTAAACATGTTAAACGCATAAATAAATATAAGCATAATTAAAAGTGATCCTAGTATGGCCCCTAAACCTAGGAAAAACTAATCTTCATGAAACCCTCCTTGAATCTTCATGGATCTCCATCCTTGATTCTCCATGGAACTTCATTTTGATTACATATCATTTATAATTTAAATAACTAAAATTTAAATTACAAAAATACAAACGATACGCAGATCGTATTTGATTTACATAAAATTAAACGATGCGCAGATCGTATTTTCTATCCTAGTTTTGGGCCATACTAGTCACAACATGCAAAATATAATATCATACATATTACATTAAACATACATGTATTTATAATATCAAATAAAATAAACACAATCTATTTACTTATTAACAATTAATAAGCAAATCAACTTTTCCATAATAATTATAAAACTTAACAAATTTAAGCCAGAAATTATTTAGGAAACTTTATTATTTTAATTCAATTACTCATTTAAACATGGCAATAATCATTATTATTCACAAATTTGCAAAATAGGAAACTTTTGGATTTATGCTCAACTTTGGAAAATCAAATTTTCCTAAAAAACATTTTTTTTTTAAATTGGAGGTTTGACCAGCAGCCAAGATGCCAGTCAAACCCCTCTCTTCCACATCCACGCTGGGTTACCCAGCACGCACAACACCGCATACACAGCCCACGACCTCCAGCCAGCAGCCCAGCAGGACGGCCGGCTGGAAACCATGATGCGCCGCCACTGAAATCACCTGTCAGCCCAGCCGCGTCGCTCGCCGACAGTATAAAGCGACCAACACCGCCGGAAGCGTGCGAGGAAAGCTGAGCTCCGCACGTCGAACGCGCGCCGCCCACCTTGCCCCACCAGCGCCGCCCCTTTCCGCCTCTTATCCCGTTCCCCTTCCGCCAGCCAACGTGGCACCACCTTCACCGGTGGTCCACCCAGCCATGGTTGGCTTTCTCTTTAATTTTTGTAACAATTACATTTAAATTAAAGATATCTTTATTTAACAATTAATTAAAGATTTAGGAGATAATTAGGTTATAAAATCCGAAAAATCATGGCAGAAATTATGAATCACATAACGAACTCAAACAAAATTTAGATTTGTTAAGATTAGATTTTCAATGCTTAATCTATAGTAAACATTAAATCTAACAAAAAATTCAAAATTTAGGCAAAAATCAAATTATCTCCAAAATTCAGAAAATTAACAATTTAATTCAGAAAATTTCGAAAATAATTTTTAGGGTGATCTACTGAATTATCTTAACAAATAAAATCAAATATTTTGATTGTTATCCTTAAATTCTATGAATAATCAAATTAAACATAAAATTTAACCAAAATTCATAAATAATTGGATAAAATTCGAAAATTAGTGGGAAAAATAATCAAATTATTTTCAGCCATCATATTATTCTAGATCTATGTGGGTGATGAACATTAAATTTATTTAACAAATTAAAAATCAATTCTTTAATTGTTAACAAATTATTTCAATGATTAATCGAATTAAACATAAATAATTTTAAATCTAACAAAAATATTTATAAAATTCCGAAAATTTTAGAGTGAATTAAACAATTTATTTCGTCCCTAATATAAAAATTTCGAAACTTTATAAAATTATTTGAGTATAAATCACAAATAAATCAATTATTTACAATTTCCAATCAATTAATATCGAATATCAATTATGCAAATTTAAGGCATAAATAAATCCTCCCTTAATTGAATAAAAAATTATTACTTTGCATACAATTATATGATCATATGAATATTATGAATTAGGCAAAACTGATACCACTGTAGGAACATATAGATGCATATAGCGGAATTTCAGGAAACAAATTTCCTAACATCTATCACAAGACCGCATGCATAACATAAATATGAATCATATTATAAGGAAAAGAACGTACAACCTTTGTAGCGTGTTTTCCACCGGATTGCAAGTGCTAGAGATCAAAGAACAGCAATTGATGTCCCTCTACTTAGTCCACGAGCACCAATTGAATTCCCACGTTTGCTAGAACGGAAGAGGATGAACAGATTTCACTCTCTTGCTTTTTAGGGAGGATGGCTGGATTTTCCAAAGGGAAATAATAGGGTTTTTTTTCTCTCTTTTGAGTTTGAATGTTACTGTCAAAATGAACGTTCTTTTCCTCTCTGCTATTATAACCTTTTATAATAGTAGGAGAATAAAATAAGAGAGAGACCTAACCTAACCCTACTTTCTCCTATTGGCCGATTTCCTTACTTCAATTAGTTACTACAATGTGTGACCTCATAGGATTAGGTTAACTTAGTTGTAGGTACAATCAATATTGTTCTACTAACCAACATTTATTCTCTAGCAAGTAAATGTGATTACTAAACTAACGTAATTAATTATCTCTATAATAATTCCTTTTATATTTAGTAATTGCCGGGATGTCTAAGGACATATTCCTTCAATATATTATGATTACAAAGCAACCATAGCAATATCGAAGAATCCAGCTTTTCATAGGCGGACCAAGCATATCGACATGCATTATCGTTTTATTCGCAGCCTCACAACAAAGGAGGAGTTAGAGTTGCAATATTGTTTAGAAGAGCAAGCTGTTGACATTCTAGCAAAGGCTCTGCCGCAAGCCAAGCATTATTACTTTCGACATCTCCTTGGCGTTTGTGAGTTTGAAGCAAGGGTGTGTGTTTGACTAATACATGCTTCAAACTTAATTAGTTATTCTCCCTAGTCTCCAAATAGAGTTCCCATATTTCCATTTATGTCTGTTCTAAATAGATTTATCATTTCCATATTTGGTATGGTCCACAAAATATATAAAATATGATTTCGCTTTCATTGTTTATTATATTACCCACTTCCCGACATTCTCTCTCAGCAACAAACAATTCATGAATAGTGTACCAATTTTAATTTTTAATTCTGATTTAATACTACTAAAGTTCCACTTATGATTTCTCTTTAATACTTGTGCCTAAAATAAATGAGAACTCTATTTAGGAACGGAGCGAGTATTAATATTTTGAAATATTAGTGTTTTAGGATTTTTTTCAATTGACTAATTAAGTTAATTGTGTTAGTGGAGTAGAAAGTGGACCATGTTTACCCACTTAGTTTGCAAGTTATGTTTTTTAGCTAGTAAGTTCATTTGTGATGGCTATTTATATGTAGCTATTATTTCCATATTTAATTAATGAATGCATTTACCCGTCAAAAAAAAAAAAAAAAAATTAATGAATGCATTTAGAGAGTTTTGTTTTTACTATTCAATCCAATTTATTCCATCATCCCTTCATTGTACGCGCGCAGCTCTGAATAGTTCGACTTCGACATTTACTCATCCTGTTATCAGTTATGCACTTCCCATCTCAACAAATAAAGCTAGGCTGTCCTCCAAATCATGATAGGATTAGTTCCAACAAAATTGGAATGTTTCGTTCCTTTTCTATAAAATTTCAAACGAGACGAACTAGAATTAGGACAGAGCAGTGAGTAGGACCATATTAGTTAAAATCCACCATATGTAGAGGACCCGAAATTAATTCCCAAAAATCCAAGGCACCTAAACTGAAAAACAACGTTACATAATTCAATTTTTAAATAGATTGAGAATTGATACACTTGTAAATACACTTCTTGGTCAATTATGTATGGTTCAAGGCAGCGTGATGGTTGAGTCTCCGCCTATCAATTTTGAGCATTCTCACCTCCAAATTTAAGATAAGGTGGTTGGCTGCTGTTGGGAATGATTTTCCTTGGTTGTATTGCTTTCCATGATTAACAATATATACAGCTTAATCACAAGCTAATGGGCTTTACATATTAATACATCCTAAAACAATAAATACATTATACACAAATAGAGGCCCAAGGTGCCTAACACCCCCTCAAGTTGGAGCATGGAGGCTACAAATGCCCAACTTGCTCAACCAATAGTGAAATTGATGTTTCCCCAAGACCTTAGTGAAAAGATCAGCAACCTGTTCGGTGGTAGAAACATGATGAGTAGAGATGACACCCGCCTGAAGTGCATCACGAACATAATGACAATCCACCTCAATATGCTTCGTACGCTCATGAAAAACCGGATTTTGCGCGATATACAATGTTGAATGACTATCACAATAGAGGCGCATAACACGAGGATGAGCAATGCCAAGACTCACAAGTAAGGCCTTAAGCCAAATCAACTCACAAGTAGTGGTAGCCATTGATCGATACTCAGGCTCTGCGGAGGAACGAGAGACGATATGTTATTTTTTAGTCTTTCAAGACACATGAGAGTGACCTAGAAACACAAGCCACCCAGTGAGGGAACGCCGAGTAAGAGGACAACTAGCCCAGTCGGAGTCGCACCAACCAGACAACTGTAAGTCACAATCAGCACGAAGGAGATTGCCCTGCCCGAGACACCCCTTCAAGTAGTGAACGGTGCGAAGGGCAACAACCCATTGCTCTTGACGAGGGGCCTCCATGAACTGAGCAAGAATGTGGACAGTATAAGCTAAGTCCGAACGAGTGAAAGAGAGATAAATGAGACGACCAACAAGACGTCGATAGCGCTCAGGGTCATCAAGAAGCTCGCCCGTAGTAAGGGCATGATGGTGATTCTGCTCCATCGGGAAACTAAAAGGACGGGCCCCAAGTAAACCAGATTCTGCCATAATATCAAGGGTGTACTTGCGTTGGCATAAGAAAATTACCTCTAAACTACGAGCAACCTCAACACCAAGAAAATATTTCAGATGACCCAAATCCTGCATATGAAAACACTCGCCTAAATATTTCTTGAAAGCAGTGATAGCAGAAGAATCGTTCCCATAAATGATCAAATCATCCACATAAACAAGGACATTGAGCTGCACAGTGCTTTAGTAAGAGTGAAGAGAGAATAATCAGAGTATGATTGCAGAAAGTCGTACGGGTGGAGAGAAGCGGCTAACTTAGCAAACCAGCAGCGAGGAGCTTGACGTAGCCCATGAAAGGACTTCTGAAGACGATAAACCAAGCCTGATTTATGACAATGGAAACAAGGAGGAGGTTTCATATAGACTTCTTCATCAAGATCACCGTGGAGGAATGCATTGTGAACGTCCATTTGGTGTAATCCCCAATTTTTTGCAGCGACAATGGCAAGAAAAGTACGAACAATCATTATTTTTGCCATTATAGCGAAAGTCTCATTATAATCCAGACCCTCAACCTATATATTACCAAAAATCACAAGGCGTGCTTTGAGATGCTCCACCGTACCATCATCATGATATTTGATTTTATAAACCCATTTGCATCCGAAAGCACGTTTCCCGGGAGGGAGAGGAGTCAAGACCCAAGTATCATTAGCCTCCAAAGCAGAGATCTCCTTCTGCATAGCCTCACGCCACCCTTCATCAGTCATGGTTTCTTTGAAACTCCGGGGTTCTTGACCTGCAGTAATAGCTGCAAGAAAGATATGGTGGGGCAGAGAAAATTTTTCAACAGACACAAAAGGTGCTAAAGGATAAGGAGTACTTGAGGAGCCTGACGGAGGAGGAGAACTAGGGGATGGACTCGGCGTGGTATTCATAGGAGTAATAAAATCACGGAGCAAAATAGAAGGGCATTTTACACGCCGTCCACGTCCCAAATCCGGAATAGAGCCATCAGACTCAAGAGGAACAATTGTAGTAGCATCGGGCATGGAAGGCCCTGCAATAGGCGGGGCAGAAGTCCCAGCAGCAGACAGAGGATCCGGGGCAGTGGGCCCAGCAGCAACAAGGGCAGAAGGCCCAAGTGGGGCGGGAGCAGATTGGTTAAGATCAACGCAGGCAGAAGGCCCGGTAGCATCAGTGGTAGATGGACTAGCAGCGGGCGAAGCAGGAGGACCAACATCAGTGGCCTCGGCAGTGGGCTCAGGAGAGGCTAAAGTAGGACTAGCCTCACACGGGCCATAGGGGGCATCATTGTCACCCAAAGGGGCCAAAAAATCATTTACTAAGGCCACATTGTCACAAGATGAAGCAAGAGGAGAGGAAGCATTGTGAAAGGGAAATTCATTCTAACAAAAACGAACATCCCTTGAAACAAAAATATTGTGAGTGTCCAAATCATATAACTTCCAGCCCTTTTATTATGTGGGTATCCAACAAACACACATCGCCGACTTCTAGAAGCAAACTTATCCCTCTTTGCTCGTTGATTGTGAGCAAAACATAAACAACCGAACACCTTTAATTCATTGAAATCTGGAGCAACACCAAACAAGATCTCAAAAGGATTTTTATTTTGTAACAAGCGAGAAGGAGTTCGATTGATTAAATAAACAGCACCAAGCACACACTCACCCCAAAAAGAAATAGGCAAGTTGCCTTGAAACATCAAAGCACGACTCACATTGAGGATATGTTGATGCTTGCGTTCGACACGACAATTTTGTTGGGGAGTGCCAACACAAGTTGTTTGAAAAAGAATGCCATGAGAATTGAAATAATCAAGCATACAATTGAACTCCGTGCCATTATCACTATGCACCCTTTTCACATGCATCTTAAATTGACATTCCGTCATAGCAAAGAAAGAGCAAAACGATTGATAAACATCCGTTTTGGATTGCAACAAGAACACCCAAGTGGCACAAGAGAAATCATCCACTAAAGTTAAGAAATAATCAACACCACAAGAGGAAGGAGTCTTATAAGGACCCCATAAATCACAATGTATCAATTCAAAAATGCGACTGGCTTTATTATAACTAAGGGGAAAGCTAGGGCGGGATTGTTTTGCTTGAGGACAAACAACACAAGCTTTATTTAAACACTTCTTGCTACTGGAATCACTAAAAACAGGAAGAAGCTAGACGACCTTATCCGAAGGATGCCCTAGTCTGCGATGCCACAGCTCAAAGTCACTGATACAGAAGCGGTCACAGCACAGATTCTCGGAATCCCACGATTATAGTAGAGTCCATCCTTACCTTCACCGGCTCCAATCAGGTGCCTCGAACGAAGGTCATGTATAGCACATAAAGAGTTAGTGAAATGAACGATACAATGAGAATCATCAATCAACTGTGACACCAATATCAAATTGCAGCGTAGGCAGGGAACAAATAACACATTTTTAAGAACTAATCCACTAGCAAGAGAAACTGTGCCAGCCATAGTAGCCATGGCCTGCTGACCATCAGGTAAACCAACACGACATTCGGCAATGGGAGAGGATCAACCAATAAAGAAGAGTTGCAGGTGACATGATAAGAAGCGCCTGTATCAAGAAGCCAAGAAGAAAGAGAAGACTCACCCATCATAGCTGCATTAGAATTTTCATTTACCAGGTTTAAAAGCACTTGTATTTGGGCAGGAGTGAGAGAATCAAGAGGAGTTCCCCCACCCCCACTAGGGGCTTTTAAAATCGACGCAGGACTACTGGCAGGAGGAGGTGCAGCACCACAAATAGCATTGGCACGCGCTTGTTACCACTATTTTTAGATGTCTAGTAGCATTTATTATGGTACATTGTATTAGACCTCAAAAGGTTTAATTTCATCTTAATATGAAGGCCCAACATGAGTATGAAGCCCATTACACAAAGTCAAGATAAGTCAAAGTCAATAGAGGAAGACCATCAAGACCATCAGGAGACGAAAGTCAAGAATGATAAACGTACAGGTGGTTAAAGAGCAATCATTTAACGAATCCACATAAGGAAGAACGTGCAAGGCTACGGTTATTCAACGCCAGAAGACGGTTGAGATTTGAATCAAAGATGATTCAAATGTTTTCCCTCCAAGCAAGCACGGAAGTTACACACCATGTTTCTCTATAAATAGAGGAACGATCATCAAGAAAAATAACAACACAAACACACAACAACTTGCACTTACTCTTTTCTTAGCGTAGCCTAGCCTTAGCCTAGCCAACCCCCTTCTAGGGTTATAGTTTAGTTCCTTAGACGTAGAACATGTTCTGGCAACGAGTTCTGTAATTCTCCGATTGAAGCAAGGAACCATGGAGGTAACAGCCGTCATGTCTTCCCTTTAGTTGTCCAGCCTGGCTTATCCCCCTATGTGTTGTAAAATCTTTCTTAAAGTTTATGGCATGTATGGGAATATTGTGCTTTAATTAATAGATTAATTATTGTTTGCTCTATTTATTGCATTTTGCCTTAATTTATTGGGCGTTGTAGTTTAATCCTTAATTAAATTGCAATAAAGTACGTTAGCAAGGTTTTATCTAATTAAAACCGGTAACCCCCAGGGGCTAAGTCTCCCAAGACATTCACTATCAAACTACTGGGTGTGCATTGACTTGTTTGCAAAGTCAACCAATTGATTTTGCACCAACAAGTTTTTTGGCGACCACAGTGGGAGGAGAAGATTCATAATCAAATTGTGAACTTTCTTCTTCGTACTTTCGAAAAACTAACTGTAAAAAACGGTTGTTTTTGCAAAAATACCGAACACACGTTCTAAAAATAATAAGGAAGTTGCTCAGGAGGAAACAAGTTTCCAAAACATGGAAACGAGTTCTTCAACCCCTCCAGAAACTAGGGTGTATGGTAACAATGGTGAACCAATTCACCATAGTCATGAGAAGTCAAAAGGAGAGACCCCACAAAGGGAAGGCTCATCTCCAGGTAGTACTGGTCATGGACTTATACAACAAATGTATGGAAAGTTCGCAGAAATAGTAAAGAATTTACTGTTAGAAGCCAGAGAGAGTCAGAGACAATAATTTGATTCCAACTACAGGACTCTAGCCCATGAGGTTGCCAGAGTCTTCACAGACATCCTCCAAAGGATAAGTGAAGAGAATAGAGAGATTAACTCTTGGCAGATTGATAGGATACTTGTAGATATCAATGATACTATGAGTGCAACTTACACGACAATGTCAACATCTCTTGCTACTGAAGTAGTTACTCGTCTAGAACCACTAGTCGAAAAACACTATCAGTTAAATGAGAAACTAGTTAAGGCCTTAGAAGAGGCCCCATTAAATAGAGCAAGGGGAAATTCTGGTATAGAGCCAGATGTTCCTCCACTAGGTTATCCTCCGAGGGTACATTTCTCCCATCCTGAGACAAGAGACACTCTTATCTCAGGCGATCCACAAACTTCCTCCCATGAGCATCACACAAGGGCAATCCCCATGAGCCATGGAGAAGGTAATCATGGAAACCTTAGGAGAAGTGATGGAATGGCAGCGGGCGTGGAGCCAGGCTGGCACCAGGTGTCAGGCATCATCAACCTTCGTTTTCCATGGGTGGTGGACAAGTTGGTGACAACACACACCAATCTGGACCACCACGAGGAGGACAGAGGCAAGATACTTTTGTTACAAACAACAATAATACACCACATGCATATGCGCCTTTTAACCAACCAAATATGGTTGGGATTCCTTCTTTACCATATGTTTACATGCCTCATAGCCAACCACCTATGGCTGGTATGCCTCATTATGAAAATATTTCGGGGTATGGTCAGCCTCAAGCTCCATTTTCCCAAGCAACTGGTGCTTATCAGTAGAGGATGCCCACAAATGGACATACATTCCCACTGCAAATGGCGCAAGGAGCAGCCAATCCTGCTTTTATGCAACACCAGGAGATCCCTATGGGAGGTTATCAAAATCATCCTTTCAATCCTAACCCTAATCCTGCATATGATCAAGCAGGAAACATGGGGAATGGGAATATGGGCTATCTAGGAACGCATTAGGATCCATTGGCAGCACAAGTTGAGGCACTAGTCTAAAGACTAGTAGGGAATAATTCTAGGAAAAATCAGAGGCAAATAGGTCAACAACCTTACCCTGAATGGATTGATAGAGCCAATCCATTTCCTAGAACGTTTAAGATACCTGACTTCACCTTGTTCTCAGGCAATGACAGAGTTTATGCCGAGGAACATTTAGTTAGGTTTAATTATCAGTGTAGGGAAGCAGCTGACAATGATTTTTTAAAACAATGTTTTCCATGTCTCTTATCGAGATCGCCTTTTTGGTGGTACACTAATTTACCACCAAACTCCATTCACTCATGGCAAGACATGCAAGTGCAATTTACAAATCATTTTGCACGCATTGAACCAGGAGTAACTCTAAGTGATCTGGCCAGAATCCAACAGAAGTTAGGAGAGTCTGTAGAGGACTACCTATCTAGATTCAAAATAGCCAAGATAAGGTGTCATGTTAGCATTCCTGAAAGAGAATTTGTACAAATGGCTCAAGAGGGAATGTTAATTCGGTTTCGAAAAAGGTTTGATGGTCATGCCTTTGGCGATTTTGTTGAATTAGCAGAATTGGCTGTGAGGTATGAAAGAAACCTACAAGCAGAAAGTGCAGCAAGACACCAGAGTTTCTTTGCTCAGAATGAAGAGCCCTTCCACTTTGAGACTGCACCAGAAGTGGACGTGGCAGAAATAATTCATGGAGCACCTTATAAGTGTTCTCCGCTAGAAAAGAAAGAGTTTCTAGCGCCAAAGGATATGAAATCTGGACGGAAGAGGACGTATACTTTTGATGCCAAGAAATCTAACTCTATCTTTGACTGGTTATTATCTAACAAAAAGATAAAATTGGTAGGGAGACTTAAAATAAGAACTGCTGAGGAGGTTAAGGGTAAAAAATACTGTAAATGGCATGATGCAGTAACCCATGACACTTCTGAATGTATTGTCTTTAGAAATAAAATCCAGGATGAAATTGATAAGAAACCTATCATGTTTCCTGATGATGAAGATTTTAATGTAGTTAGAATGGACGAACCATTTGAACTATTCTGTGGTATGGTAGAGATTAATAATGTTTTTACTGTTACCTTGCAGGCATCTCAAGCTACCGAAATAGGTAACCAACTCTTCAACAGATTGCTTGATGAAGGAATCTTGGTTATGCCAAAGATAGCCAATGAAGAGGGATTGGAAGATATGTGCAGATGGCATATGAATGGGTCACATACAACAGACCAATGCCAAGTTTTCAGAGGATTCCTAACTAGGCAATTAAGTCTCAAAAGACTAGTTGTCTCAGAAATGGAACACCATGCCATGGAGCTAGAAGCATACAAGGCTAACTTGGCCAAAGCTAAGGCGCCTGATAAATCCAGCCCAACGCCAAACTTGGTGATGCATGAGGAAAGATCCAAAACTTATAAAGAGGCTGCTCAAAAATTCCCATTGCAGACTAGGGCGATAGAAGGGTTGAAGGCTCTGAGAAATGGAATGTGCTCACTGTGTGCAGACAGGTTGACCTTTGAAATGGTTAGAACCCAGATCATCCTAAATGATCCTGCCTATGTGCCTGCTTACCAGCGTCCATTCCAGAAAAGGTCCAGAAGTCAAGGACCAAGGAAACAAGACAGTCCCAGTTCAGGCCCTTCCTTAAAAGGGAAAGAAAGGGAGCCAAGTCAAACTCATGTGCCCAAAATTCTCAAAAGAAGGGTGAATTCCCATGGGGGTCAAGGGAAGTCAAAGATCAAGTCAGCAGTTAGGCCTTGGCCACTATAAGATGTCCAAAACTTTCCTAAAAGTAGGACAATAAAGAGGAAGGAGTTAAGTGCAAAAGCTGCTGCAGCAAGGGCTCAGATCAGCACTCAAAATGTGCAGGAATCCCTTATAGCAAACATCATAATTGATGAGGAGGCGCTACAAGCTGGTATTACTAAGTTGTTACCTCCGGAAGAGGAGCAATGTGGTATATCATCTACAGAGCATGATAGCCAACAACCTCAAGGAGGTAACTCTCTTATGAAAGAGAAACCTAGAAATGGCTTTAATGAGGATTATGATTTAGAATTTGGATTTAAGGATTTGGACTTATTGGTTTCAGACAGTGATTTAATTCTCGATGGAGACCCACTGATGAGCGAGCCTCAAACAGAGATGGGAGAGAGCCAAAACGCGCAGTGTAATGTGGTCATGCTACCAACAGAGTTCAAAAAGTCAGAAGGCCAATCAGAATTCCAGACCAATACCACATCATGGGCAGATGAAGTTGACAATGAAGAGAGGGCAGGTAAATTTAAAATTACTTCTTCTCAAAGCTTGTCATCTTATTTAAATGCACCTCATAAGAAAGTGCCTAACAGGACATCTCTAAAAGCTAACCTAGAGAAATTAATCATAGATAAAATCTTTAGGTCAGTTGATGTTGATAATAAGCACACTAAAGCCTTATTTCTAAATGTTGATTTTGATGGAGTTCGTTTAGGCAAAGTATTGGTAGACACTGAAGCTACTGTTTATATTATGCCACTCTCTGTGTTCAGAAAACTAGGAAAGACTAGAAAGGATTTACATAATATACAAATCAGCATACCTGATTTTTCTAGTTTATCAGAAAAAGTGGAAGAAATGGCTATTTTAAAGATAAGAGTAGGAACTAAAACTACTTATACTGGTTTCTTCATAGTCTAAAGTGGTACTCATTATAATGCCATACTAGGAAGAGATTGGTTACATCATAATTATGCTATTCCATCATCACTCCATCAAGTTTTGATCTTGTGAAATGATGACACTTATGAGATGGTTCAAGCAGATGAGGAAGTTTGTCTAATTACATCTCCTGATTCTGTTTTCATTATGGACTCTCTAAAGTCAGTTCCTACCATCAAAATTGAGGTTGCTCTACAACTTGAGTCATAAACTCACCAAGAAGTAGAATACTCATGTGCAATTCTCATTGAAGAAGTCAATGACGTCCCAAAAGTTGAAGACATTCAATAAAAATATGAATATATTCAACAGGCGCCAGACTATGATCAACCCTTAGCTCTCATTAGTTTGTAGAGTTAGGATGTATTTTTCTTATAAAAAGTTTATTATGTTTATAAACCAAGAAGAATGTTGTAATGGGTTTACCCCTATCGTTGATCGAGTAATGAAAGATTTAGTTTTTAGAAAATACGAAGAGGATTTTCTTATAAACTCTAATGCATGTTGCTCAACTTTATATGAAACTGAATCCTTCGATGAGGAGGATGATAAAGTATGGGCTAAAAGTGAGGATATTAAACAAGAGGTTCATGATCCACTAGAGGAAATAAATTTAGGGGATAATGAAAATCCACGTGTTACTTACATAAGTAAGCTCCTCACTAACCAAGAAAAACAGGAAACCATAAAAATTCTAAAAGAATTTAAAGACTGTTTTGCATGGGAACATCAAGAAATGACTGGCATTGATAGGAAAATAGTAGAGCATAAACTACCTATCAAGGAAGGATTTATGCCTGTGGCCCAAAGTCCTAGAAGACTAGCGCCTGAACTGACAGAGCCTATACAAGAGGAAATAAACAAACTCCTCAAGGCAGAGTTCATAAGGCCTTGCCAATATGCTGACTGGATCTCTAATATAGTTCCAGTAGTTAAGAAAAATGGCAAGATACGAATCTACATTTACTTTAGGGATCTGAATAAAGCTACGCCTAAAGATCAATACCCCATGCCAGTGGCTGATCTCCTAATAGATGCAGCATCAAGATATGAATACATATCTTCAATGGATGGGTATGCAGGATATCACCAGTTAAGGATTGCACATGAAGACTGTAACAAAACAACCTTCAGATGTCCAAAATCATTAGGCTTGTTTGAATACGTGGCCATGCCATTTGGACTGAAAAATGCTGGAGCCACATACCAACGAGCAATGGACGCAATCTTTAAGGATATGATTGGTAAGATCATGTAAATCTATGTAGATGACATATTAGTAAAGTCAAATGACTTCTTAAAACATAAAGAGCATTTGATTAAGTCATTTACTAGAATGAGAGAATATCACCTAAAAATGAATCCACTCAAATGTGCATTCGGAGTTAAAGCTAGTAACTTTTTAGAATTCCTCATTCACAAAAATGGAATGGAAATTGACCAAAACAAGGCAAAAGCAGTGTTGGTGGCCAAACCACCTTCTAATAAGAAGGAATTGCAAAGATTCCTTGGACAGGTCAATTATGTTAGGAGATTCATGGCCAACTTAGCTGGAAAAACTAAAAAGTTTTCGCCTTTGCTAAGATTAAAACATGAATCAGAATTTAAATGGAACGAGGAGCATCAAAAGGCCTTTGACCAAATCAAACAAGATTTGGCAAGTCCTCATGTATTGATACCTCCAAGGCAGAATGGAAAGCCACTAAGGTTATATCTGTCAGCCTGTGAAGATTCCGTAGAATCCTGCATGACGTAGAGAAAAGGTATACCATGGTAGAAAAATGGTGTTTGTGTTTATATGACGCATCAGTTAAACTCATACATTATCTCATGGCCTTCACAGTACAAGTTGTATCTCCAACGGATGTCATAAAATATATGATATCTCAACTATTCATAAAAGGAAGGTTAAGCAAATGGAGTTTACATTTACTATAGTTTGACCTCATATATGTGCCCCAAAAGGCAGTCAAGGGTCAAGCATTAGCTGATTTCTTAGCAACTCATCCTTATTGTGACTCAATCATTGATGAAGACATCCTTCCATGGGTCTTATTCTTTGATGGGTCCAACACTAGAGAAACAGCAGGAGTTGGAATATATATTTTATCTCCTGGTGGGATCCCAACTAAACTAGCAGTAACCCTGAAGGGTCCATGCACCAACAATAGAGCTGAATACGAAGCTTTATTATTTAGATTGGAGATGCTGCTAGGATTGGGAGCTAAGAAAGCAAAGATATACGGAGATTCTCAACTGGTCATTTATCAAATAAATGAGGAATTCAAGAGTATATCACTAGTATCACAGGAGTGTGGTAAGAAAGCACAATAATTGTCTAAACAATTTAAGGAAATTACTTTCGTACACATTCCTAGAGAAGAGAACAAAATAGCAGATTAGCTGTCCCAAATAGCCTCTGCCAGAGAAGAGATACCTTCACAAAATGAAGATATCATTCTCCAAGAGAAGATCCTAGAACCCTCTCAGTGAATCGATCAAGAAGGATCGAGAGACGTATTGGAAGTTTATTGAATTTCAATATTAAGAGAGGAGAAGGACTGGAGAGAGGAAATTATTCAATATCTTTAGAACCCTACTGGGACAAAGGTGCCAAATAGAGTCAAAATGGCAGCCACCAAGTTCTATATATGCAGTTTGGTGAACTACACAGAAAGGATCCAGAAGGATTATTGTTAAGATGTGTGGATGCTGGAGAAGCTCTAACTCTCATGGCAAAAATTCACCAAGGGTTATGTGTTGCTCATCAAAATGGCCTAAAAATGAGATGGTTGTTGCACGAACATGGTTTCTATTGGCCCACTATGAGAAATGATTGTATAGATTATGCTAAAGGTTGCAAAAGATATCAAAAGTTTGGATGGGCAGTGGATGCCATAGGAGAAATCAATCCTGCATCCTCTAAGAAGCATTCATACATCCTAGTGGTGACTGATTACTTCACGAAATGGGTGGAGGCTCAGGCTTTCAACAAGATCAATACCCAGGTGTAGACACATAATCGTGTCTCCCCATTTAAGGATCCGATGATGAAACATACCGTGGTCTTAATTGATCCGACCCAAGGGCATAGCAGTCTGAAAAGCCATTCAAAACCATTTCGAAAAGTGTTAAAGTTCTATTTTAAAGCCCAATTAATTATTCATGATAATTAATTGTATTCGAGCCCAATTCTTTGAAAAGCCCAATTAATTGATAATTAATTGAGTTATTTTAATAAATAAATATTTTTAAAAGATATTTTTTATAAGTCAAAATCGCATTTTTTCCCGTAAAATCAGATTTTCGGAGTTAAAAGATAAAAGAAAATCTTTAAAACGCGTTTATATCAAAAAACTATCAAAAAACAAGGCGGTGCGCTGAGCGCAGTTGACTGTGCTGAGCGCACGTGTCCTGCCACTTGGACTTCCAAGTAGGCTGCGCCAAGCGCACAGGTTGTGCTAAGCGCACCAGAACTGCCACGTAAACTTCTGTTTCATGTAGAGTCCTGCATCAAGCGCAGTTCTCTGCTTGAGACGCGAAATTTCTTTCTTATCTTTTCTAAAAGCGCGTACCACGTGTACACTTTTAATTGGTCATGCCGCGTCATGCGCTTGCCACGTCAGCTGCGCCAGACGCAGCCAGCGCGTGAGGCGCAGTGCCATTTTCCCTATAAATAGGCCTGATTTCCGAACAGATTAAAAGGACGGATTTTCATATTAACACTCGACGAACATATTACGAATACTTTACGAACCTCTCTACAAATTACAAAACATCCCTACAAAATTCATACTTTCAAACACAAATACATTCAATCTATATACTTTCAGACATTCCGATTTTCAGGCTTCACGATTGCTCGTCCCGAAGGTTGTCAATCTCTCAGACCCAAGCCACGGTATAATCCTGAGGGTCCTTGAATAAATTATCTTCATATTGAAGTTACTAATCATTTATTTCATGATGTAGATCTTTGGTATAAAATCGCTATACTGTATATTCTAACCTCTTTTCTCTTTTTTTATTATTTATTTTTCATTACTATTATACTTGTCTGACCATTATATGCATGCTATTCTGATTGTCCTGTTTTAATGCTTTTATCACCCCACATGTTATTTTCGCTAATCAAAGACCTAAAGAACTGTTCTAATATTAATCAGATTAATTTAGACAACCTGCTAGGTTCCCTGTAATATTGATTGCCTAATAACTTGTCACTAAAAAATAGTCTTTTATGTGTTTCCTGAACCTACTTAGACTAATTATCTTTAGGGTGTTTAAAATATTATATGATTATTTTCTGGCATAAAATCTGTAATGAATCGATATTTAGTAGAGGCCAACTTTGGGCGAATGTGGTTCATTATGACTATATTCGTACCCTCACCCCCGAACTCAATCTTTGATTCATTTTGATCATCTATGGAGTGATGACGGGGAAATCTACATTGGATAATTTGTCCCTACGATTTTCCCATATCCAATTAGGTTTACGATTCTTCCTAAAAAGAATTGTTGGCGACTTCTTTCAATACAAAATAATTTTCAATAAAACCTTAACAGTGGGGTAGACAAATTTAATAAACGTGCTCACACCGTGTAGGCGAAATAAAAACACGCCTACAATTTGGCGACTCCACTGGGGAGGATTTTAAAAAATTAATTTTTTTAAATGAGTGGGTGAAACTTGAAAAATACGATTCATTCTTATTTTTATGCCTTTGAATAATATACAGTTTTGCATATGCATGGCTATTGTTCAGCCACCAAAAGGACAATCTACCTTGCCTCATTAGCACATGTTCTATGTGTGAGGTCACCCCCGGGGGGTTTGCGCTTTGTCTTTCCAAAAAGCTTCCTGAGCGATAATATTGGATCTTAGTCATAAGCAAACCTACCCAACCATGGCATTGTTCTCTTGTTCCTGACTTGAGACTGGAGTGCGTCTTAGTCATAACCTAAACCTGACCAATAGTTGAACATAGAACTGGACTTTAGGTGGGAACTTTTACATCCATATTATATGACATTTGCATGTGATTGCAATTCTTGCCTGCTATTATTCTGTCAAATTGTCATTATTATGCGTCGATCTTAAACCGCGTCATAAAACAAGAAAAATTCATTAATCGGCCAATTCGTCGCCTAAATCCCCGAAATACGTGTCGGGGAGTAGTGCGCCAAGCGCATTAAGTTGCGCTTGGCGCACCATTCCCGCGCCAGACGCACGGTTGCGCGCCGTGCACAGCAATGCTGCGCGGCACGCAGTCTGTGCTTCGCACGCTTTTCGTCAATTTAGCCATCGTAATTGTCGATCCTACGTCCAATCCTATGTGCGTCTGTCTGTCTACATTCGTGTAGTTTGGTCTAATTAGAGGTCTCACCGAATCAAGCATTCACAATAAATCAGCCTTTTCATGCAAGGTCAATCCGTCTAAAAAAATGCATCTAGAGGGTCATTGTAGAGCTAAAGTTGTCATGCATGTCTACCTCTTCCCATTTCCTCCCTGCTGTTCAACAAATCTATCCATGTCAATCTTACCTTACCATGTTCAACAATTTCAAAATTCCATTTTCCAAAATCAATCCTACACCTTATTCTATTCTACCTTTTTCAAAAGTATTTACTAATCATCATCATCATACCACGATATTTCAATAAAAAAAATACATTTTTCAAAATTAATCCATCATCTTTTCCTAACAAAAGATAAAACAAAGGGGTTCCTTCCAAAAACGAATTTCAAAAATTCTAAGCCCATTCTAAACACCTTCAATTCAATCCAATCCAATCCGATCCAATCCAATGCAATTAATCCAATCCACTTGCATTCATTCTAGGCCCATGTGCATTAGAGTCCATTTTGCATTCATATAGGGTTCATCTAATTCGAGTCCATGCATTCATCAGAGTCCATCCGAGGCCCATATAAGTCTAGCTCATGTCAAATCTAGGTCCATTTGCATCTTTACGTGAACCCCAGTTTATGTCAAGCCCAGTCCAAATCTAGTCTCAGTCCATTCCATTCTAAGTCCAATCCTAGTCTATTTCCCTTTGTCCGGCCCATATACATCTCCAAGTCTATGTCAAACCTGTATGTTAATCTAATCCAAACTTAGGTCCATTTAGGCCCAATTCATATCCTAGGTCTAGTTTGCATCTCCATGTAGGCCCTAGTCAAGTCCAATAAACCAAATTCCTCTAAAGTCCAGCCTGCTTGCTCCCCCGTAAGTTCAAGGTCTAAGCATTCCTTAAGTCTATAGGCATTGTTGTGTCTAGCCTGCTTGCTCACACGTAAGTTCAAGGTCTAGCATTCCCTAAGTTCATAGGCAATTTTTGTGTCTAGCCTGCTTGCTCACCCGTAAGTTCAAGGTCTAGCATTCCTTAAGTCCATAGGCAATCTTTGAGTCTAGCCTGCTTAGTTTAATGTATGTTTCAAAGTCTAGTTGTCTAGCCTGCTTGCTCACCCGTAAGTTCAAAGTCTAGTTGCCTAGCCTCGCTTCGCCTTAAGTTAAGAGTTTGGTCTCTGTGTTTGTCCAGCCTTCCTTTGTGTCTAGCCTGCTTGCTCACCCGTAAGTTCAAAGTCTAGCATTTCATAAGTCCATAGGTAATTTTCGAGTCTAGCCCGCTTAGTCTAATGTAAGTTTCGAAGTCTAGTTGTCTAGCTTGCTTGCTTACCCGTAAGTTCAAAGTCTAGGTGTCTAGCCTGCTTGCCTTAAGTTAAGAGTCTAGTCTCCCTTATTGTCCAGCCTTCCTTAAAGTCTAGCCTACTTGCGCACCCGTAAGTTCAAAGTCTAGTCTCTCCTATCATCACCAAAACCCAATCCGATGCTTGCATAGTCCGATCCTCAGTCCGTGTCCGCATTTGCATATAGTTAGGCCCATGTCTCCATCATGGTCAAGCCCATACTAAGTCCATAACCATACCCATTCCTAATCATTTCTCATTCCCATGTCCATTTCCATTTCCATTTCAAAATCATTTTCCATTTTCATTTTCTATTTTCATTCCCCATTTTCCATTTCCATTTCTCATCTCATTTTCTCATTTCGAAAACATTATTCACGAGGTCCATCCGATTTCTGTTCAGGACAGGTCGTGAGATTATAACTTGGGAACGTCCGAAAGACAGGCAACAAGGTCGACCTACTCCCAGACTCGTCAAACGCATCCTCACCTTTTCAGACGAATCCTCCGACTCTTGTGAATCGTCATCTGAAATGGGGGATACTAATGAACAGCTTAGTGCCATTATGGCTCAACTCACACTGATGATTTCTCGTCTTGAGGAACAAGACAAAGAGATTAAGGCACTGAAGGAGAAGCTAACTGAGGAAGACGAGCAAGGCGACACTCCGCCACCGATCAAAACAAACACAGAACTAAGGTTTGATTAACTCGAGCAATTGATCCAGTCAATTCCTGCGCTCGAGGGTCAGGCTCATGGCCATGACATCATTGATCCTGAACTAAGGGAGAAACTCCCTAAAAAGGTAACATTGGGTGACCTCCCAAAATTCAAGGGGGTCGAAGACCCAGATGACCACTTGAGAGCATTTTCCAACTCTATGGCTCTCAAGGGCATGAGCAAGGACCTGTTTGTTTATGTCTTTCCTTTAACCTTGGATGCACATCCATCCAAGTGGTTCAGATCACTGAATAAGGGCAAGCTGAATGACTGAGACTACATCAGAGAAGAGTTCCACAAATAATATGTATACAATACTCAGCTTCCCATTGGCCTTCGTGAGTTGGAGTTAACCAAACAAAACTTCAACGAAGACTTCGTCACCTTCCTTAACAGATGGAGGGATAAAGCTGCACAAATGATTAACAGGCCATCTCAGGAGGATCAAGTCCGCCTGGTGATCCGTAACCAGCAGCCTAAGTATGGGGATCATATTAAATTTCAACCCATAGAGTCTTTCACGAAGCTCTATAAGGTAGGCTTGCTGATTGAGGAAGAGGTACAAGCCAACAAGAATAAGGCTTCCAACAACAACAATAACTCTTTCAAGAAGAGTAACAATTACCCTTCTAGCTCCAAAAGCAATGAGGTCAGCTACTGAAAAGAGAGGTTATCATAAACCTCAAAGGACATTCACACCATTAGGCATGCCCTTAGAAGAAGCATTCACTAGACTTCATGCAAAGGGAGCACTTCAGCCTATTGGCCCCACTCCAGATCCTGCTCCCGAAAATAGATCCAAGAGGTGGGATCCAAATGCCTACTGCAAGTATCACCAAGGGAATGGCCATCCAACATCTGCATGTTGGACCTTAAAGAATCACCTGCAGGATATGGTTGAAGACGGTAGATTGCCACTTCCACCTGTAGCAAAAGTCAGCAACATCATCAACCCCTTGGACAACACCTAAACAACGTCGGGGCTTAGTCATTTAACGCTAGTTTTCTAGGTTGAGTCGGAGAGTCCCTCCCCTAGCTCCTTCATTTCCTTTCCGGTCAAGTCTATGTCATTTAGGTTTTTATTTCTAATAAGTCTTGCTCTATTTATTTCTAATTAATAAAATAATTTCAATTTTATTTTCATTTTCATTGGCCTTCCATCATTTTATTTATGCTTCTAATTCAATGATGAAACTCAAATCACCTAATGAACTTGACTATAATAATAAAAAGATCTGAAATAAAATAAAGAAAAATAAAAAAAAGGACATACTTTGAATCAAGAGTTATTCCCCTCTCCCTTCCATTACCTTTCATAAGCCATCATTCTTAAACCATCATATCAATAAGCGAAATAATCCCTCCATTAATCAAAACTCCACAAATAGCCTGTAAACCTTCCAATACTCTTAACCATAAACTTGTGTGCAAGCCTTACTACAAAAAAAAAATCAATGCCAGGCAAAACAAAATAATAAAAAAAAAATAATAAAAAAATTCAAATTGCGAAAAAATGAAAAAAGCAAAAGAAAACGCACAAGGCAAAAAGAAAGAGCCAAAGGCAAAAAGAAATAAAAGTCAAGCTAGGGGGCTTGCACACAAGTTCTACTCCTCATTCAAATCCTTCAATACATCAATCCTTTAAAACCCATGTAATCCAAATCCATAATCCTTACATTAGCCATTAACCTTTCAACCTTCCATATTCAACCTTAACTCCTTTTTTTCAAGGTATGTCCAAGCCCGCTAGGTTGAAAACTCGAAAGGGCGGCCTAGGCAAAAGTTAGGGCACCAAAAAAAAAAAAGAAAAAAGAAATCAGATCCAGAACTACGAATGGTCTGATTCCGCAAGGATACGTAGGAATCCTCATCTCGAGGTCCGACCGCTTCAATAGAATAAAAATTAGTCATGGTCTAATGATTTGACTTTCTAGAATTTAGGAGCATAATCTGTTTCTAGATCCCGACATAGACTCGAGTCTGAACCTAGCCTCGTTAAAGCCTTTTCCCACCAACATTTTTTTAAGTCATAAATTTAAACCTTTTATTTTTCAATCTAAACTCTCCTTTTCCCCGAAGGATTCTCCAACAATTCCATGGTCTCTGGCGATATTTGACTTTGCCTAATCATCTTCCCAAAGAAGAATTCCCAGTACAATCCCCAGCGATAACTTGCAACGTTCAAGGCAGATCAACTACATTGCAATATCAGATCAAGTACAAGGCTCATAATGCCTAATTCAAGGCAAGCTCACCCAAAGTGGGGGCTTCCTTTGTGTGGTGGTTCCTCCAATTCAAATCAAACTCCCGAAGAGTTGTAATCCGCGGACCTCGTTTGCGGACTCCAATCATTTACAAAAAACAATTTTCGAAAATCATTCAATCTATTTCTAATCATCCTGCTCATTCTGTCATTCTACACATCTTCTAGCCTTGCAAAATCCTGACCTTGCACTGCAGCCTTGCAAAACCCTGACCTTGCATTGCATTTCATACATTATAGTCTTGCATAACCCTGACCTTGCATGACATGTCATCCCTTAGCTTTGCATAACCTTAATCCTTGCATTGCTTCTCATGCATCCTTAGAGAGTCTAAGTTTGCATTATTGCATCACTATGTGCTTATGTGAGTTGTTTGCACCTATCTGCTAACATCTTTCCCTGCAGGTAATCAGATTGCTTGTTGTTATTGTCCTGCATACTAACTTTGTTTTACAGAAACCGGCGGTTATAGATCAGTTCTAAACTGCTGAGCGTTTAGAATTGTTCTCCGTCCCGACACCGTATACTTTAACTTTCGGTTTCCTGAACCTCAGTCAAAGTGGGGGATTCTGTAGACACATAATCCGATGATGAAACATACCGTGGTCTTTATCGGTCCGACCTAAGGGCATATCAGTCTGAAAAGCCATTCAAAACCATTTCGAAAAGTGTTAAAGTCCTATTTTAAAGCCCAATTAATTATTCATGATAATTAATTGTATTTGAGCCCAATTATTTGAAAAGCCCAATTAATTGATAATTAATTGAGTTATTTTAATAAATATATATATTTTCAAAAGATATTTTTTATAAGTCAAAATCGGATTTTATCTCGTAAAATCAGATTTTCGGAGTTAAAAGATAAAAGAAAATCTTTAAAACGCGTTTATATCAAAAAACTATCAAAAACCAAGGCGGTGCGCTGAGCGCAGTTGACTGTGCTGAGCGCAGCTGACTGTGCTGAGCGCACGTGTCCTGCCACGTGGACTTCAACGTAGGCTGCGCCAAGCGCACAGGTTGTGCTAAGCGCACCAGAACTGCCACGTAGACTTTCGTTTCATGTAGAGTCCTGCGTCAAGCGCAATTCTCTGCTTGAGACGCGGTATTTCTTTCTTATCTTTTCTAAAAGCGCGTACCACGTGTACACTTTTAATTGGTCATGCCGCGTCATGCGCTTGCCACGTCAGCTGCGTCAGACGCAGTCAGCGCGTGAGGCGCAGTGCCGTTTTCCCTATAAATAGTCCTGATTTTCGAACAGATTAAAAGGACGGATTTTCACATTAACACTCGACGAACATATTACAAATACATTACGAACCTCTCTACAAATTACAAAACTTCCCTACAAAATTCATACTTTCAAACACAAATACATTCAATCTATATACTTTCAGACATTCCGATTTTCAGGCTTCACGATTGCTCGTCCCGAAGTTTGTCAATCTCTCAGACCCAAGCCACGGTATAATCCTGAGGGTCCTTGAATAAATTATTTTCATATTGAAGTTACTAATCATTTATTTCATGATGTAGATCTTTGGTATAAAATCGCTATACTGTATATTCTAACCTCTTTTCTCTTTCTTTTTATTTATTTTTCATTACTATTATACTTGTCTGACCATTATATGCATGCTATTCTGATTGTCCTGTTTTAATGCTTTTATCACCCCACATGTTATTTTCGCTAATCAAAGACCTAAAGAACTGTTCTAATATTAATCAGATTAATTTGGACAACCTGCTAGGTTCCCTGTAATATTGATTGCCTAATAACTTGTCACTAAAAAATAGTCTTTTATGTGTTTCCTGAACCTACTTAGACTAATTATCTTTAGGGTGTTTAAAATATTATATGATTATTTTCTGGCATAAAATCTGTAATGAATCGATATTTAGTAGAGGCCAACTTTGGGCGAATGTGGTTCATTATGACTATATTCGTACCCTCATCCCCGAACTCAATCTTTGGTTCATTTTGATCATCTATGGAGTCATGACGGGGAAATCTACATTGGATAATTTGTCCCTACGGTTTTCCCATATCCAATTAGGTTTATGATTCTTCCTAAAAAGAATTGTTGGCGACTTCTTTCAATACAAAACAATTTTCAATAAAACCTTAACAGTGGGGTAGTCAAATCTAATAAACGCGCTCACACCGCGTAAGCGAAATAAAAACACGCCTACACCAGGTTGTCATAAATTTCTTGGAAGAGAAAATCTTTACAAGATTTGGAATCCCAGAATTTATAACCTTTGATCAAGCCACAGTCTTTAGAAATCCTGACTTACTGGATTATCTCAACCAGTTTGGGATTACTAAACTGCATTCAACGCCTTACTATGCTCAAGCAAATGGTCAAGCTGAAGCTACCAATAAGATCATAGTAAAAGGGATCTCAAAACTCATTGACAATAACCCAAGAAAATGGGACAAGTTGTTGCTATATGCCCTATGGGCCTACATGACCTCTAAAAGGGAAGCAACAGGAGTTACTCCTTTTAACTTAGTTTATGGACATAGTCCAGTGATCCCAGCTGAAGTGAATGTGAGATCATCAAGGGTAGCCTAATAAATGGGATTATCATGAGATGATTATTCACAGACGATGAATATTGAAATTATGGATGCTCTAGAAGCTAAGGAAGAAGCTCTAGCCAAAATGAGAATCCAAAAAGAAAAGGTTGCTAGGGCCTACAACAAAAAGGTAGTGCCTAAAGAATTCCAGGAGAATGATAAGGTTTGAAAAATGTTTCTGCTAGAAGCAGCCTACAAAGATCCACAATTAGGGAAATGGTCACCTAAGTGGCAAGGTCTCTTTATCATTCATAAGAAAATGTCTGGAAATGCATACATATTAAAGGATATAGATGAAAATATAAAATAAAGAGCACTGAATGGCAAATTTCTAAAGAAATATCATCCATCTATATGGGAACAACATGATCCTGTGTTTCAACAAAAACATGCAGAATTATTTCAAACATTAAGGGATCATTAGATTACAACATTAATAATAATGTTACATCTTAGACATTCCAACATTGTCTAACAGCTAAACTAAGGTGTTTAATGGCTGACCAAGCATTACAAAGTTTCTCCTTTTGGAGAATCAAGCTTTGCTGTACAGCCATATCTTTGAACATCTCTTGCCTCAAATAAGCAAGATTTATTCGTCCTTGGTGTAGCTTCTTCTCTTTAATATCAATAGAGCTTTGGAGTGAAGACTTCTCGTTGATGATATTGATCTCCTCTTTATTAATCTCAGCCAGGCGATTTTGTAAAAATTGCCTCTCCTCAGAAAGAAGCTTCAGCTTCTGATCAAAAGAACTCAAAGAATCTTGGATCTGTTTACTGAAGTTTCTGAAGGATTTAGCTTGAGTAGCCTCCAAAGAAGTCTCCTCTTCCTGAAGTTTCTAAGCTGAGAATTTTGGAGGCTGGACTCTTAATTCAGCATTACATTGTTGAAGAAGAAGAGTTTCCTTAACATAATCAAGACAAGGTATCCAGTACTCAAAGCCTTGAGAAATCGGGGATTTCAAAATCTGCTTAAGAACCTGTGCAGAAGCCTGATCATAAGGGTTGTTTGTTAAGGTCAAGCAGAGATCCCAGATTTTATCTTCTTGTTTTATGTGCTCAGATGATCCATCACGTGAATGATCACTGTTGGCAGAGGAAGGTTGATCCCTAACAATGATAGTTGTCTGCAGATTAACCTCTTTCCCTCCATCAGACTCTTTCATCACACTTGCTTCTTGAGTGCTTCCCTCTGCATCACAAAGAATAGAAGCCAAGTTAGCAAGAGAGTGAAGTCTGGTATTTTGAGGATAAGGACTCATATAGAGGAAGTATAAAATGACTTCATGAGGAAAGAAAGGCAGACCAGTCCCTGAAGTAGATGCTGAAGTTGATGAAGAACCTTTGCAAACAGAGGTAATCACAAGTTCAGTACTGCTCCGTATAGGTGTAACCTCTAAAGGAATAACATCTTTTGGAACTTCACTTCCAGCAATAGAAGGAATTGCTATAACAATAGTGGTAGCAGCATGAGAGCTTGGAACTTTAATATTTAAAGGACTTAATTCCAAGGGATCTTCATCAAATTGATGAAACAAGTCCTCATCAGGAGATTCCACATGAAAATGCTCAGTCTCTTTCAACTAGGGGCAGCACATCCTTCTAAAGAAAGGGTAGCCACATTCTCCAACTGGGGGGCAGCACCACTTGAAGTGGGAGGATTGATGACAAATTCATCAACACCCTTTGAACTTAACTCTGGATCAGCTATCTTGGGAGAATCTCCTGAAGAAAGGCGGGCAGAGCCAAGAGGTGATAACTTCTTAGAAGAAGGATCACTGACAATCTTAGGCTCAATGTCATCAGCACCTGAGGAACCTGGAATAAATTAATCAGTATTCCAAAAAGTGAAACTTCTCATAAAAAGAGTAAAAGTGAAATTCATACTTGCTTTGACTCCTGGGAGTTTCCTTTTGAAAATTTGAGATATGGTCTTGTCATCATCTTCATCAGAGGAGATGATATACTGTGGTATCTCTGAAGAAACCTCTAACTTACGACGTTTCCTGCTGGAATGCCTTAAAGGTTTGGAGGCAGAAATACAACCATAATCTCTCTTCTTTGTAGCCTTCTTAAAAGCCTCAGATTGCTCCACTGACCCCTTGGGTTGAGTGTCCTTGGAAGCAGAGAGACAATTATAATCTCTTTTCCTTGCAGCTCTTTTGAAAGGGTCAATCTGCTCCAGTGGCCCCATGGCTTGGATGTCCTCCACAGTCTGGACCTCTCCATAGGAAGCCCCTTGATCATAAGTAGCATCATCTTCATCCTCCGAAGATGTATGAAGTGAAACCCTTTTGTCTATGGTGTTCCAATAGAACTGGTCAAATCTAGAATCTGTTGTCATGCCATCAGGCACTCTTAGCCTCTTCTTTCCAGCTTTTGCTAAAAAGTCAAAAGTAAAGCACAAAGAAGATTTAGTAATATTCATTCCCACAAAAAGTTATAAAATAACTAAGGATTGAAATTACTTACAGCCTAAGAAAAGCTGATCCTCAAAATTCTCCAAAGCATCAGAACACATTGAGTTATTTGGGAATACATGATCCCACCACAGATGGAAGACTCGAACATCTTTAGTGATCCATTTCCAAGGAGAGATGGACTTGGAAGTAAGGCTGAGAGTTTTACTCTGAAGGGCTCTACCTTCTTCAAAACGACCCCTTGAAGTCCAAGGATCATTACGGGTCAGGAAGTAAGGAATAGCTAGCGTTTGGACCAATCCAAATTATCTAGCTACCAGCTATGGATTATAAGCCTCAAAGCCAAAGTATTCAGGCTCAGCAGCTATTAAATCCCTAGACCTAAGGACACTGCTCCAATAGTTTCCACTCCATAAGGAACTAGAATGGATGTTCAGGGATTGTAGCCAAGCAGGCACTGTTTGATGGCGCCAAGTTTCATTTTCAACAAAAACAACCATCTTACTCGGGAAAATGTTCCAGACACCAGGATTGGACTTAGAAGCCAAGAAGTATAAAAGAATCAAACTTAGATGCCAAACCTCGTCTTTAGATACAAGATTGAAGCTGACTTCACTATAACAGCCACAATTATCAAGATTAGAGAGGAATAAAAGGGGATCAAAAGAAAGATCTTCCTCCTCTGAACCCTTAGATGCTTTAAAAGCAGAATAGGGATTGATAACCATCAGACAAGGTAGATACATATGGCCCCAACAAGTCAAGAGCCATAGGGGTCCAAATCCCTTGTCAGTAGAGAATATGGGAGACTCAGAGGTATGAATTTCAAAACCTTTGAAGGATTCTCTACTCCTGAAAAGACATCTATAAAGTTGTCCCAATATAACAGGAGCCAAAGCTACTTCTTCAGAAGTAGAGGAGATGTTAACAGCTAAAGATAGCCATAATGTTACTACTCCTCCAGCTCTAGACATCATTAATTTGGAGAAAGCAAAATTAAGAAAAAGTACTTCCTCTTGAGAAGTAACTTCCTCACTAGTATCCTTATTGATGAAGTAATCAACAAATTTCTGAAAGCCACACTTAGCTTGCTAGCACTAGTAGAAGGACTAGCAACCTGGCGAAATATTGTTAAGCATTGACTGTATAGTGTGGTATCCGATTTTTGACTGTCTTAATTAACGGTCTGAATCCCACGAAAGTCTCTCATTGGACTTTGAGTTTTAGAAAACTTGGAAGTCGCCACCATATTTTTTTCTGAATAGGGATAGATTTATTTAATAAATCGTTTTAAAATTAATTTCAAGAAAAATCATTTAAAACGATGATGACTTCATATGGATAAGGCATTTTTGAAAATTGGTCTTTCATACCATGAGATAGGGTTCGGGGTTTAGGTTAAGAGGTGCGAACGTCTGGAACTCGTCTCCTCTTCCGTTCTAAAGAACGGGCTCTTACTAAATGCGTTATTTTCCATTTTAAAGTAATCATGGCTATTAAAAAGAAAGAAAATCACATAATTTGCACATATACACATTAACCATTTTTATTTAGGACCAATATATCATTTGTACATGGTAGGTTTGAGCACTGAAGTAGCACTACGTACCAATCATTGCGGGATTGGAATCCACTCATGGATCAAAACCATCGTAGTTCGCGCATATGTCTCACCCTAAATGGCCAATTCCACTGGGGGAAGAAGAGGAGGGAATAGATTATGAATAACTCTCCTTTAGAATTAAACAAAACTATTTAAAATGAGGTAATCACTCCAATTAGTGATTGAAATGAGATTAAGATAATCACCTTATTTAGTGATTAAATAAGGATGGAAATAAGTAATCACCCTATTTAGTGATTAAAATGGAATTGAGATAATCACTTTAATTAGTGATAAAATATGAAGGATTAAGATAATCACCTTAGTTAGTGACTAAACTTAAGAGGAAAGATAATCACCTTGATTAGTGATTAATAATGAAGGTTAGGAAATAATCACCCTAATTGATGATGATTAAGGTTTAAGATAATCACTCTAATTAGTGATTAAATGAGAAAAATAATCGTCCTAATTAACGATCATTAAGGTTTGAGATAATAACTCTAATTAGTGATTAAATGAGAAGAATAATCGTCCTAATTAACGATTATTAGGGTTTAAGATAATCACTCTAATTAGTGATTAAATAATGATTGGAGATAATCACCCTAATTAGTGATTAAAAGAAGTTTGTGTTAACCGCTCTAATTAGCGATTAATCGAGAATTGAAATAATCACCTTAATAGTGATCACGTTTATGATTTTGAGAGGTCTTAGAAGGTTTGCTTCCTAATTGAAGGCTTTTGAGAAATAATCATTATTGAAGATTATAAAGTCATTTGGAGAGAAATGATGAATTTGAGATCGAATTTGGAGATTTGTATTTGGCTAATTGGAATTTGGCCATTTAAAGCGAGACACGTGAAACGGCCCAAAACCAATTCGGAGATCATAATTACAAATCTAATTATGTCAAATTATATGATTAATCCATTTGAATATGGAGAACACATTTTTAAAATGTAAGATGGATCATCATACAATTTAACTTAGTTAGATTTGCAATATTTCCTCTTAATTGAGATTGGGTCATTTGATTCATGTACTATGACATATTGGGCCCAACATGCAACATTTGTAACATTCGTTGCTCATTTTTTTTAAAAAAATTGTGAAATTATTTATGAACATCATGCATAAACATCTCCATGTTTATTTTATTAATTGAGTGATGCAACAATTATTTACAAAGAACCGATTATTACAACAATATGTACAAAATCTATGATCTATACAAATCTTTAATCTTGATCTTCACCATGATGCTCCTTGGTCTTCACCTCCTTGAATGGGCTTTGGAATTCATGTTTATTTGTGAATTTGTGAAAGTTAAAGATTAATTAACTTCTTTGATTTTGATTTTTTATGACAATTTTTATTGATTTTTATTTACATGATGAAATGTGCCATCTTAAGAGAAACTTAAAATTTAATGACTTTTAATTAACATTTTTGTGTGAAGAAAACATTTTATATGAAAGTTGAGTTAATCACTTTATTTCATTTTCCAGATTACCTTTTTGTTCTTGTACTGATTTACAAAAATCATAACTTCCTGGATAAAGCGTTAAATTGAGAGTTTGATACATCTATGGATAGATCAGTGAGTTCTTTATGTTGTGTCAAAAGTTCACAAGTTTTTAGTGACAACTTAAATTATGGTGAATTTTATGTCAAAACTGGTAAAAACAGGACCTTCATTGAATTTGTTCTTTGAAACCCGACTTATTAAACTAATTTTTAAGTAAATTTTGGTATGAACATTATAGACACTTTGAATTTTGGAAATTTTTACTTGAATTTGACACTTTAAAGACCTTTTTTATTTATTTCCTTAACTGAAAGGAAAATCAATTTTCTGGAATTTAGTGATTTACATGAATGGTTTTGTAAAAATAATGTAAAATGGTATAAATTTCATATGAACATGATTTTTACATTTTTGAAAAGAACTGATGTTTTCTTCAAACTTGATATTTTTAGTTTTATCTAAATGACTTTATTTACAACTTTTTTGATAGAACAATCCTAGGTGGTACTGGACAAAATAAGTTTTGCACAACAAAGTTGTATGATTTGTAATTATTTACAAAAAAAAATCATTTTTTAGAAATTCCAAAGCCCAGTTTCTGGAAACATCTTGCAATTCATAGGAAAAATATTAAATCATACAAACTATTCTGATAACATAGACAAAAAATGAAATGAAATACGAAATTAAAACTGATTATAATTACAGCATCACATTTTCTTTTTTTATGGAGATGTTTATGCACAACTTGTCTTGAATCTTTTTATGAAAATATTTTTGGTGATGAATAACAACTTGATTAAGGAAAATCACGTAATCACATTGATTCCTAAGAGCCACCCCATTAAAGGTGACTATTCTAGGTGGGGTGATTTAAGGTTGGGAACCTATTAGGACTTCCACATACCCAAATCACTCCAAAGATTAAAAAATGATAAGAAGAAAACAAGGAAGAAGTTAGTAGATGATTAAGAAGATAATCAAAATAACAAAAACTTCAACTTTACCTTGCTAGCTTAATGATGCACTTCCTTTTTACAAATTTTTCTACCTTTTTTGTGATTTTCTTAATTTCTAAGTGAGTTTCAAATTATTCATAATTGCTAACTTAAACTCTTTTTGTATTTTTTCTTCTTTTGATGAACTTCTTTTACTTACTACTTATCTTACTAACTTTTATTTCTTTTCTTAATTGTGATTTCTTTAGAGGAAAGGAGTAGAGAAGATGAGAGAATTAGTTAAGTTAAGTTGAACTCTTTTAACTTCCTTACTTACTAATTATGACTTTTGCTTAGATGGAAAAATTAAGGAGGAGAAGAGTAGTAGAGAGAGAAGTTGTGAAGTTGAATTGATTTTTTTCAACTTGGTTTTGAAGTGAAAAGGGGAGGGTATTTATAGAGAAATGAGGAATGTGAACTAGGGTTTCAAAGAGGGAGAAAATCAGATTTTTCATCCAAAAAATCAGATTTTCTTCATCCTTAATCACCTTAATGACATCACTCTAATGACCTTATCCTAATGACATCATCAAATCTCTTTGGAAACACAAATATTCTTATTCTTTTTAGATTTGCTCATTAATGAGGCAAGATCAGATTTTCAGAAAATATTCTTCCTAAAACATCCTAATATGTAAAAAAAAATTACATTGAAAATCGTGCAAAACGAAACGCAGAATGCTTGTGCGCTAGGCGCACAATCATGCGCTAGGCGCATGAATGTGTGTTTGGCGCACACTTGATTCTTCCGGAAAAAAAAAAATCCGGATTTCCCTTCTTACAAATGGGATTTGATTCTTCTTCTCACATCTTTTCATGATTCTTATTCTCTAACAAATGGATAAAGGATGTGTTTAGTGGATAAAGAATATATTCTTATTCTTCATCCAATGAACAATGACTTGACCATTAAGGAAACTGATTAATGCCGGTTTTGGGATACGACTAAAATCCCGACGCCTAATCGCGACTCGTGTTTTATTTTTCCGAAAGACTAACTTAAGACAATTAATGAAAACTCGTCAAATTAATGAAGACGAGCATGATTATACTACGAATCATTTTATAAAAACGGTGGTGGTAGTTATTGACTACGACTCACGAAAATTATACTTCTATGTCGAAACGTATGGCTGATACGCAAAAATGGAAAATCGTGCGACGGAATGAAACTCGCTCTCCGGGCGCGCGCTCCACGATGCATGACGATTTTGTTATTTTTATTTTTCATAACCTTTATTTATCCGAAAAAAAGGTTCAAAATTTGTGTCTTCGGAATGCCCCACATTGGTCGAATTTCGGAGAAAATGATGGCCAATGTTTGAAAAGACACAAAATTTTTGATGGAAAATTTCTTTTGAGATAACATATTCTTCATAGAAAATAGTTATCATCGGTGCTATCTTGAAAATATGACTTGCGACTACATTTGCCGCTTTTAAGTAGAAAATCCCGAGTTAATTTTCTAAAATAGGAGATGCGATTTTGACGTCGTCTTAAATAGAAAATTTCAATTAATTTTCTATAATAAAAAATGCGACTTTATTGTCATCTTAGATAGAAAATCCCAATTAATTTTCTAAATTTTGAAAATGCGACTTTAACGTCGTCGTAAATAGAAAATCCCAATTAATTTTCTGAACATTGAATACGCGACTTTATTATCGTTTTAAATAGAAAATCCCAATTAATTTTCTAAATTTTAAAAATGCGACTTTATTGTCGTCTTAAAATAGAAAATCCCAATTAATTTTCTAAACTTTGAAAATGCGACTTTATTGTCGTCTTTTCTTTATTTTCTTTTTTGTAGTCTTATGAATTTGTCTTTTGTTAATGTGAGAAATTCGACAATTAATCGAGTCGACTCTATTCTTTTTACAGTTGTTTTTTTCATGGCCTTGATGACAAGCAAAATGCCAAATTACCATCACTTACTTTTTATGACTCCATGTGTTATCATGTCACCTTAAATTAGGACATTGTCAGGTCATGTCACCTTAGAGTGATGCATTGTTAAGTCATGTCACCTTAAAGGGTTGACCAAAGGTTATTACCCTCTAGATAAACCATGGTGGACCAAATCTTCATGTGGGAAGTTTTTTTATCTGTTTTTCCGAAATCTTTCGAAAATTTTTCATGCATAATGCTTATTCGCTTTATTGGAAAATGATGATCACTATATAAAATCGATTGATCATGGTCATTATTTTGGATGATTATTAGGATAGGATTGTATCAACGTTCTTGATTCATCATTGACACTGTTTTTTTTTATGTTCGGTTTTAGCAAAAATCGTCCTACCACAAATGCTTGGTCATTAGCCATGGTTAAGGATGCTCCTTATTATCCTATGGACAATACTCAAACTCATTATCCATGGCATAAATCATGGATGATCATCTTTTCCATCTATAAAAGGGTCATGGTTCTTCATTTCCAAATGCACCACTTCCACTACTTCAATGTTTTCTCTAAATTTTCCTTTCACAAAAATGGTTCTTACTTATGAAGAAGCTAATGAAATGCGGAGTCGGGAGAAAAAACAACTCTCGGGGATCACAAGAAACTTGGAGCAACCAAGGCGATCCTTTTCCTCTTCCCGCTTCACTAAGGTGCTTATGCCTTTGCTTTCACTTTCTATTTGTTACGACATGATTCATCTTGTTGCTTCCAAATTTATGGCTATTAGAAAAAAATTCTCTCATGAAACCCCACAAGAGTCTTACTTACAAAACTAGTCATGTTAAGGGAGAGGTCTTCTTCCTTTCTTCTATCGACTTAGTAAAAATGGTGGGTGGGAGGATTTTTCTTATATCAAGACATAAAGTGGGTCAAAAACCACCTTGGCATTAGTGCAATTGTATATTGCAGTACAGTCGCAGAGGTGTACAATTACCGGGCTTTGCCAAGTCACCTTCACCTTCCATGGAGATGTCTACGGCAAATTGGTTGGAAGCAAAAGAGCACATTCCTGCCCTCCTGGTTCTTCCATCTTGTACCATTTATGAGGCTGATATGAGTGGTATTCAGAAAATGCCTACTATATGGCAGGGAGCTAAAATTATATCGTGCTAGGAACCTTCCTTTCCACTAATTGATGAAGATTACCTTAATGGCTTTTAGCGGATATTGGTCAAGACAAAGATTCGAGACGGGCCTACCATGAAGAGGATAAGGATTTGAGAGAATTGTCATGTTTATTTTCTATGTTGTTTTTTTTTTTAAGTTTGTAAGAAATGAAGGCTTTATGTCTTTTTATGTATGAAATGAAGTACCCCGGTTGGGATGAATAAAAGATCTGTTTGTGAGAATTATCTATTTGTGAGAAATTCAATGTGAACACAATTCTAAACACATGCACACTTTAACATTAAATATGACATGCAAATCATAATTAACTAATCATATGACACATAAAAGTATAACATATAAACCTTAACAATCAAATAAATGTTTTTTCATTTCTCCTTTTTCCATTTTTCCGTTTTTCCTTTTTTTTTTTTTTTTTTTTTTTTCAATTTTTTTCTTTTCTTCTTTTTTTTTTTGTCTCTGTTTTTTTTTGCACACATCATATAAATATCTCGAAACTCATGGCATGCTTATTAAGAACAACCGGATAGGATACAAAACCCACAACTGTTGGTTACTTGCAGTCATGACAATTACAATTACTTTGATGCCTAAGCGTAATATTTCTTCAATCGATCAAGATAAGTGAAATGGGTGAACTCATTTCCATCAAAATCCATTAGCTTCCTTTTGCTCCAGTAGTTGTGACATGCTTGACCAGGGAATGGTCCGGACCGGTTAGGCTTGAATTTTCCTCGAGGATCATGCGGTGGAGCTCTATTTTCCTTTTGGACTAGATCACCTTCTTGGATGTCTCTATCTCGAACCCTTTTGTTAAATGAACGAGCGATCCTCCGTTGATAGAGTTGAATGTTATGCAATGCTTGTAGTCGACGATCATATGCGAATGCGAGCTCATCATAGCGAGGTTTGTGCCCTTTGGTCTTCAGAGATTTCACTTTCTGCTATGACCACGAGAGATTGTATCTCCACCTCAATTGGTAGGATTGACTCCATCCCATAAACCAAAGAATACGGGGTTGTTCTGTTGGAGTCCTAATTAATATCCTATATCCAGAAGGGCATATGGTAGTTTGTCATGCCATTCCCTAGTCTTTTCGGTCATCTTGGCAACAATAGTTTTGATTGTCTTATTGGTTTGCTTCCACCGCTCCATTTGTTTTGCGGACGATAAGGTGAGGCTGATGATGCTTGATTGCATATTTTGCGAGAGTGGTCTTCGGATGACCCTCAAATTGTGATCCGTTATCGGAGATGATTTCGAAAGGTATGCCATACCGACATATGATGTTGTTAATCATAAATTTCGAGACTTGCCTTGCCCCTAGCTTCAAAAAGTAATCAATTGCTACAAGAATATCTTGATGCCCATTTGAAGCCTTTGGATGAATTTGTCAGATTATGTCTATGCCCCAACTTGAAAATGGCCAAGGAGAAGTCATATTATGTAATGACACGAGGTGGCATATGATTGAGGTTAGCAAATATTTGACATTGCTTGCAGGCGCGGACAAAGGCGATGCGATCGCCCTCTAGGAGTGCTCTAATAGAAACCTGCTTTCGTAGAATTTTACGAGCCAACATTCTTCCATTCATATGGGGTCCAAATTCCCCTCCATGAGCGATGTGATTTTTGTTGGCGGTTCGAACTCATTTTGTGTTTTTATGAATTTATGGACGAACAACAATAAAATAAAAGGAATAGGCTCTTAAATCGCAGTTTAAGAGGTTCTCTTGTGAGTCTCGGCTCAAGATCACACAAAGTCGCGGTTTGTGTATTTGAACTCTCGGTTCCATGCAAGCAAAACAAGCTTAACACTTTTTTTAAACTAAAAAACAATCGATTTTATTAATGAATGAAACTTGACCTTATATAGACGTGTAAAACGGCAAACAAAAACAAACCCTAGTCCTACTAAGGCTAGGTAAACTACGAACAAGATAATACAAAAATAAACACTCCTAATCCAATGAGAACAAGCTCCAACTTGGGCGCGAAGCAAGCCACGCCTACCATACCATACTTCTAGGCGTGTATTAGAACTCGAATGCTACTAAACTCCTACCCTAGTTAGGAATCCTAATCCAACTAGGACTTGGACTTCTAACTCAACTAGAATTTCAAACAAACTAAAACATTAAAAGACTCCTAGCGGAACTAGGAGTTCTAATCCTCTGAGAATTAGGAAAACTAATCCTATTAGTACTACGAAATAACCAAACCCTAACGGAACTAGGATTTGTAGGAAACGAGCCATCTCTCACATGCATCATCCCCTCTCTCTTGAAAACATCCTTTGTCCTCAAGGGTCTTGTAAGTAATCCATGAAATCATCCAAATCAGCGCCTGACCACGTAAACAATCCCGAATCTTGTCTCGATCGGTACCATGCTTGGCGTTACAAAGTTTTAATCTTCCAAAACTCCAACAAGACAATAGACACGGTTGGTTTTCTCGTCCTAAAAGCATCAACACGCGGTACCTTTGAAACCGAAGATTAGAGCGATGGGATAGGTCGAAGCCAGGAACATCGACCAAAGTTATAGATTCTATTGCATCAGCGCAAGGGGTCGAATCTTCCTCATGAGAAACTTCAAAGATCAATTCTTTAGCATGGAAAGTCGAAAAAGTTTCAACCTTTACATCCTCTTTAACAACAATCGGATCTCGAGATTTCTTCCTATGCAAGGAACATCTTGAAGATACATATTAAGCTTTTCATCCAAAGTTTGAGTCGAATCATATATTAAATCCCACTTTGGCGGTAGTCGTATGGACAATTCCTCAAGAATTTCATCGGTTGTTAACTCATCATAAGAATAGAAACAACAATTCATAGTTGGTTTAATATAATGCTAAAGCTTGTCAGAAATTTTCAATAAGAGTTTGAGATATAAAACCTAAGTAAAATACCTCGAAATTTCATGCAATTTTGTCACAACATAGCCCTAGGAGTCCTAAACACTCGACCAAAATTTCATCAAAAAATAACAAACCAATCGATTGCGGTTTTATTTTACTAACGGTATTTAATGCCTAGGAAGAGCAATCTGCGTCCAATGTTTGCATTCACTACGACTTCGTTACTTATAGGATTGGGATGAAATTTTGAAACGATGTAGCCCTATATGTTAGCTTTCCCACGGAGACCAACAAAATCCCGATTTGGCAACGGTACACGCCCTCACGCCCCGTCTCCATGAACCTGCTCCGATACCACTTGATGTGATTTTTGTTGGCGGTTCGAACTCTTTTTGTGTTTTTATGAATTTATGGACGAACAACAATAAAATAAAAGGGATAGGCTCTTAAATCGCGGTTTAAGAGATTCTCTTGTGAGTCTCGACTCCAAGATCACACAAAGTTGCGGTTTGTGTATTTGAACTCTCGGTTCTATGCAAGCACAACAAGCTTAACACTTTTTTTAAACTAAAAAACAATACGATTTTATTAATGAATGAAACTGACCTTATATAGGCGTGTAAAACAGCAAATAAAAACAAACCCTAGTCATACTAAGGCTAGGTAAACTAAGAACAAGATAATACAAAAATAAACACTCCTAATCCAATTGGAACAAGCTCCAACTTGGGCGTGAAGCAAGCCACGCCTACCATACCATACTTAGGCGTGTATTAGAACTCGAATGCTACTAAACTCCTACCCTAGTTAGGAATCCTAATCCAACTAGGACTTGGACTTCTAACTCAACTAGAATTTCAAACAAACTAAAACATAAAAAAGACTCCTAACGAACTAGGAGTTCTAATCAACAAGAATTAGGAAAACTAATCCTACTAGAACTAGGAAATAACCAAACCCTAATAGAACTAGGATTTGTAGGAAACGAACCATCTCTCACATGCATCATGAACTTCTTCCATGATGACTTGCCTTTCGCCCGTCATTTACATAGAGTTGCGAGTACCATCAAACCCTTTGTGATACAATCTGCCTTTTAGTATGAGAAAATGAGCGGCTAGCCTTACGATAGCAATACGGTCCTTCTTGCCACTTCCCTCTGGATATTGCATTATTTCCGAAAATTCTTGATATCCTTATACCGGACATCATCATCATCTTGTTGAACCGGCGCGGAGACAATTTGTGCCACCGTCACTTGTTGGTCCCTTCCTTTCTTAATTAAAAGCGTGATTGGATCTTTGTACCATTTTCCATGTTAAATTAACAGCGAGATTGGCTAAAGCATCGGTGAAACTATTTTGTTCTCGAGGAAGATGTTTGAAGGCGATATCATCAAAATAAGGGATCGATTCTTGAAGGTACTCTATGTAGATGTGAAGTTCTCATCTCTAACCCTCCAAATTCCTATTGTTTGAGATATGATGAGATTAGAATCTCCATACACAGTGAGATGTCTTGCCCCTGCTACCCAGGCGGCTTTTACTCCATATATGCAGGCTTCATACTCGGTTGTATTGTTTGTTGTTGGAAAATCCAGCTTGACAGCAAATGGAATATGGGCTCCATCGGGATCTACTAACAAAACACACGCTTCCATTACCTCTCCTATTAGAAGCTTCATCAAAGTACATGCACCATTGTGGATTGTCAATGAAGCATAAGTACTCATCGGGGAATGCATCGTCATACTCGTCTCGACATTGGTCCTACGCCGGGGCTTCGAGATATGGCTCGTCCTTTAACGAGATTTACGGTTGAAACAATGAATATCAAACTCGAAAGCATAGCATGCCATCTTACCAATCTTTAACTAAGAATGGGTTTTCAAACGAATACTTAATTGGATCCGGTCTTAAGATCGGATAGGTAGTATGAGCTTGAAGGTGATGCCTCGACTTCTTCGTGGCATAAACCGAGGAGATACATGCTTTTTCCGGTGGGGTATATCTTGTCTCATACTCCCGAGGAATTTCTTCTTTGAGATAGTATATGGCAACTTTCTTCTTTGTTCCTTCTCGATATTGGGCTAAGAGAGCTCCCATGCCGTTTACGTGATAGTGAGGTACGGAATCGGAGGTTCTCTGGTATAGGTGGCATTAGAGCAGGTGGATTTGAAAGGTATTATTTCATAGAATCAAAAGCTTTACGACATTCTTCATTCCACTCATGGGATGCCCCTTTTACGGGCGGCTTAAATATAGGTTCACATCTCATAGTGAGTTGTGAGATGAACCTTTTGATATATTGAATTCTGCTGAGAAATCCTCTTACTTCTTTTTTGTTTTTGGAGAAGGTAATTCTGAAAAGCCTTCACCTTTTCGAGTTCACTTTGATGCCGTCTTATTTGACAATGAATCCCGATAGCTTTCCCGAAGTGACACCGAATACGCACTTTTGAGGATTTAGCCTTAGATTGTACTTCTGATTCTTTCGAAGAAGGACCTTAGTGCGAGAAATATGCCCCTCACGATCTTTACTTTTCACAATCATGATATCTATATAAACCTCCACAATGTCGTGGATGAGGTCATGAAGGATAGTGGTTGCGGCCCTTTGATATGTGGCTCAGGCATTCTTGAGACCAAAAGGCATAACTCGGTAGCAAAAAGTGCCCCATGGAGTGATGAAAGATGTCTTTGTCATGTCTTCTTGAGCCATGAGTATTTGATTATACCACGAGAATCCATCCATGAAGGAAAACATTGCATAACCGGCCGTACTATCAACAAGAACATCGATGTGGGGTAGAGGAAAGCGATCTTTTGGTGGCGCGGCATTGAATCTCGAAAATCGATGCATACCCAGGCTCTCCCCATCCTTTTTGGGTCCAACCACTATATTGGCGAGCCGGCTTGGATGCTTTACGGCTTGGATGAATTTGGCATCAAGGCGTTTTACAGTTTCTTCTTTCACTTTCGGACTAAACTCGGCTTCATTCGGCGGAGCTTTTTGCTGCTTAGGCTTGCTTTCGGGATGTAACGGAATGCGATGTTCAGCGATTTCTCTATTAACACCGGGCATATTAACATAAGACCATGCGAACACATCTACATACTCTTTCAATAATGCAATAAACATAGATTATTCGGTTGGGGAGAGGGAAGATCCTATTTTGACTTCTTTTACGGCATTTTACGTACCGATATTAATTCTGATGGATTCTTCCATGGGTTTTATGTATGTTTCGATTGTATCGAGTGATTCATCATTATTAAATTCCTTTGTCGGAAATAACATCTTGCATGCAAATGTATTTAGATAAAGGTTCACATTCAATTTCCTCACTATCGAAGTCTTACATTGGGTATGCAAGGTTGATTATGCGGAAGATGATTTAGATAAAGGTTCACATGCGACGGAATGAAACTCGCTCTCCGGGCGCGCGCTCCACGATGCATGACGATTTTGTTATTTTTATTTTTCATAACCTTTATTTATCCGAAAAAAGGGTTCAAAATTTGGTGTCTCAGAATGCCCCACATTGGTTGAATTTCGGAGAAAATGATGGACGATGTTTGAAAAAGACACAAAATTTTGTGGGGAAAATTTCTTTTGAGATAACATATTCTTCATAGAAAATAGTTATCATCGGTGCTATCTTGAAAATATGACTTGCGACTTCATTTGCCGCTTTAAGTAGAAAATCCCGAGTTAATTTTCTAAAATAGGAGATGCGATTTTAACGTCGTCTTAAATAGAAAATTTCAATTAATTTTCTATAATAAAAAATGCGACTTTATTGTCATCTTAGATAGAAAATCCCGATTAATTTTCTAAATTTTGAAAATGCGACTTTAACGTCGTCGTAAATAGAAAATCCCAATTAATTTTCGAACATTGAATACGCGACTTTATTATCGTTTTTTAAATAGAAAATCCCGATTAATTTTCTAAATTTTAAAAATGCGACTTTATTGTCGTCTTAAAATAGAAAATCCCAATTAATTTTCTAAACTTTGAAAATGCGACTTTATTGTCGTCTTTTCTTTTATTTTCTTTTTTTAGTCTTATGAATTTGTCTTTTGTTAATGTGAGAAATTCCGACGATTAGCAATTCGACTCTATTCTTTTTACGGTTGTTTTTTTCATGGCCTTGATGACAAGCAAAATGCCAAATTACCATCACTTACTTTTTATGACTCCATGTGTTATCATGTCACCTTAAATTAGGACATTGTCGGGTCATGTCACCTTAGAGTGATGCATTGTTAAGTCATGTCACCTTAAAGGGTTGACCAAAGGTTATTACCCTCTAGATAAACCATGGTGGACCAAATCTTCATGTGGGAAATTTTTTTTATCTATTTTTCCGAAATCTTTCGGGAAAATTTTCATGCATAATGCTTATTCGCTTTATTGGAAAATGATGATCACTATATAAAATCGATTGATCATGGTCATTATTTTGGATGATTATTAGGAAAGGATTGTATCAACGTTCTTGATTCATCATTGACACTTTGTTTTTTTTATGTTCGGTTTTAGCAAAAATCGTCCTACCCAAATGCTTGGTCATTAGCCATGGTTAAGGATGCTCCTTATTATCCTATGGACAATACTCAAACTCATTATCCATGGCATAAATCATGGATGATCATCTTTTCCATCTATAAAAGGGTCATGGTTCTTCATTTCCAAATGCACCACTTCCACTACTTCAATGTTTTTCTCTAAATTTTCCTTTCCCAAAAATGGTTCTTACTTATGAAGAAGCTAATGAAATGCGAGTCGGGAGAAAAAAAACTCTCGGGGATCCGAGAAACTTGGGAGCGACCAAGGCGATCCTTTTCCTCTTCCCGCTTCACTAAGGTGCTTATGCCCTTTGCTTTCACTTTCTATTTGTTACGACATGATTCATCTTTGCTTCCAAATTTATGGCTATTAGAAAAAAATTCTCTCATGAAACCCCGCAGAGTCTTACTTACAAAACTAGTCATGTCAGGGAGAGAGGTCTTGTTCCTTTTATCGACTTAGTAAAAATGGTGGGTGGGAGGATTTTTTCTTATATCAAGACATAAAGTGGGTCAAATCCACCTTGGCATTAGTGCGGTGTATATTGCAATTAAATTCGCCCGAAGGTGTACAATTACCGGGCTTTGCCCAGTGCACCTTCACCTTCCGTAGGAGATGTCTACGTGATTGGTTGGAAGCAAAGGCACATTCTCCCTCCACAGGTTCTTGCGTCTTGTACCATTTATAGGTGTATGAGTGGTATTCGGAAAATGCCTACTATGGCGGGGAGCTAAAAAATTATATCGGCGCCCTAGGACCTTCCTTTCCACTAATTGATGAAGATTACCTTGATGGCTTTTAGCGGATATTGGTCGAAGACAAGATTCGAGACGGGCCTACCATGAGAGGATAAGGATTTGAAGAGTGGCATGTTTATTTTCTATGTTGTTTTTTTTTTAAGTTTGTAGGGAAATGAAGGCTTTATGTCTTTTTATGTATGAAATGAAGTACCCCAGTTAGGATGAATAAAAGATACTTTTTGTGAGAATTATCTATTTGTGAGAAATTCAATGTGAACACGATTCTAAACACATGCACACTTTAACATTAAATATGACATCGGAAATCATAATTAACTAATCATATGACACATAAAAGTATAACATATAAACCTTAATGATCGAATAAATGTTTTTCATTTCTCCTTTTCCATTTTTCGTTTTTCCTTTTTTTTTTTTTTTTTTTTCTATTTTTTTCATTTTTCTTCTGCTTCTTTTTTTTTGTCTTTTTTTTTTTTTGCACACATCATATAAATATCAAAACCATGCTGTTCCATGTGGCTGAGGGAGGTGTACTTGATAGTAACCATGTGACGATAATAGAAATCATCAAAGTTCCGCAGAATATGAGCATGAATTCCCGATTAGTAATAGGGAAACGAAGTTGTGTGCGGATATGAGTGCTTCTTGAACAAAAGTGCGAGAAAGTTTCTAAGGCACTCGATGCAAAGTGACTAACTCCGACTTCTTGACATCAACTGTTTATGTTCGAGAGCCCAATTAATAAAAGCTTGGTTAAGCATTTTCCCAACTAGCCCTATCTACACAATCTAAAGAATATTACCAGTCCAGGGCTGGTCCTTTTAAACTCTTGTCAAACAGCATGGGGTAATCTTCCTCTGGTATGCCCCAGGGGTGCAAGGCATTCACAAATCCAACTAAGTGGACAGAAGGATCACCGTTCCCGTCAAATTTCAGGAACTGTGGCAATTCGCGATAGTGATCTTCATGTTGATATCTTCGGAAAGAGAATTAGTGATTCAAGTGTGAACTTCTCGGATAGGACCTACTACATTAAAGTCCAGAGTCAAAATCATCGATCCTATATCTCTTCTTTGAGTCATTATTATCATCTTGAGGATCAGCGACACGAGATTCCTCGGTGCTTCAACCGATGTATCACGAGTGCCGATGCTTGGAACTCTTATTTCTTCCTCGTCATCCTCACTATATTCTGGTTCTGTTTCTTCATCACTTTCATCTTGTGTGGCTGCTGGAACCTCATTCATCCATGAATTTTCAGGTGCTGCTAGAATACAGTCAATGACCATGAATTTCACCTTCCTTGCCACGGGACCACATTCAATGAGGAGGCTGATAAAACCCAACACTTCTCTCTTAGCATTATGATATGCTCTGACCACCTGGTTGGATAATACAAGATCTTCTTTTGAATACCCAAGTCTTGTTAGCACACGCAGAGGGCAAACATTAATTGTGGAGCCATTGTCGATCAACACCCTAGGTATCTCCCATCCATTACAGCGTATAGTGATGTGTAATGAATTGTTGTGGTTGATATTGTCAGGGAGATCATTGTCTGTGATTATGAGAGTTCGATCTACCCCATGAATGAGCCCCACCATCTGGTCAGGTGTTATGGTAGAGCTTACAGAGGCTTCATTAAGATGCTTTAGAACAGATGCCCTATGAGGCTGGGAATGCATTAACAATTTCCAGATGGAAACATTAGCATTTACTTCTTTCATGCGCTTGATAGCATCATCTTCCTTGTTACTTTCCTCTGTCCTTGGCTCTTTGCCCTTTTACTTCCTTCTCAATACCTCCAAAAGATTTTCATCCTCCAAATGGGATGGTTTAAAATGGCAACCTGCTCTAGTCAAATGAGATATATCCACGTACTCCTCATCACTAAGATCATCGAGGCAGATGGGGCACCGGTATGTATCTGGAGTGGTGGAATGTCCTCTAGTGTTTTTCTCCACAATTGTTAAGACCGAAGAGGCATCTTCATCAGCATTAAAGTCCAAAATGAAGAAGGCACCATCATAATCCAAAGTTCCACACATGTCAGAGAATGGATCCTTGTTGAGAGTGAAGATGGGGTCTTTACAAGGCATCATTTTGACTTTTTCTTGAGTGGAATAGTCATAAACCAAGCACTTGTAACCTACAGCTATCGGCATTTCATACATTTGAGGAACTGTCTTGCAGATTAACTGAACTGGATCGCATCTGTCCGAAGCAGCAGAGATGACATTAATGGCGAATGAGGGTTTATGATTAGGAAGGAGGTTTTTTTGTGATATTAGGCTGAGAGTCATTTGGTTTATTGGAGATGGATCCCAGAGAAAGTTTTCCATCATCCACAAGGTTTTGAATTTGATGCTTTAGAGTCGTGCAGTTTTCAATATTATGCCCGGGCTTTGATGGTATTCGTTTTGATTTGGGTCATCAACCGTGGTAAGGATTTTTTAGAAGGTGGGCGCGGATTCAAGGGGTTGAATGAGATTGGTCTTTTTTAAGTTGGAGAGAGCTTGGGAATAAGTCATGTTCAAAGGAGTAAAGTTCCTTTGTGGTCGCAACTGGAATGCAGACGATGCACCAATGGCATGGATCGCATTAGTTGTCTTAGGAGCTGCTGAATCATTGTTTGGGGCTCTTTTGTTATTTCCAAATTTTTCATTATAAGTAGCGCCGCCAATAGGTTTATCTTTCTTGATGTCTCCCCTTTTCACAACATCCTAAACTAAAGTTCCTGTAGTAATCAAAGCTTTGAAAGTCGGGAAATACTGGTATGCCATATGCTTCTGATAGACAGGAAGAAGGTTTTTCACAACCATTTGCAGCTGTTCTTCCTCATTAGGCCTACTCATCATTTTGGAAGCCTTGTTTCTCCATCGAGTGATGAATGAAGAAAATGTCTCATTAAGGTTTTGAGAAGTGGTCTCCAGATCCCTTCTAGTAACATCAATTTCTTCATTATACTTGTATTGGTTTGAGAACTCTCTGACTATGTCAGCCCAAGTGGATTTCTTTGTATTTTAAAGGTTGAGGAACCCATGTGTTGCAGCACCATCTAAATATTGTTGAAATAGTTGGGCCATCAAGGATTCTTCCACTCCCAGGGACTCATTGCCCCTACATACATTTTCAAGAAATTGGTGGGGCTACCGGTCCCATCAAACTTTGTTAGATTAGGCATTTTGAAACCATGGGGTAGTCGTGCCTTCAGGAAAAGAGTTAATCCATGAATATCCATCCATGGTTCAGCCTTAGTCATGCCCTTTAAGACTTCTTTAAGCTTGACTACTTCTTCCTCGAGTTTAGTGGGAATTTCTCTCTCATTGTTCAGAGGCTCAAGATGAAAAGGCGAAGCTACTTCCGACTCCGGAGGAGGAGGGGGAGGAGGCATCTGGGCGCTTTGACGCATTATGCCCAACATAGTTTGCTCAATATTATCCTGTCGGTCAAGCATGGCCTGGACAAGTCCTCGGAGCTCAATCATTGGATCAGGTGGAGGGGTAGAGTTTTGTTGGTGCTCGTTGTTCGGAATTTCAGACATGTTGTTGAGACGTGTAGCAGAGAATACAACTGGTGTAGACAAGGATGACAATATTACTGACAGAGAACGTTCACTATGGTCAGAACTTCGGCGAATTAGCTTAGATCCTGAGCGGGTCAAAGCAGAGTTCCTGTGAAATGAGATGAAGGTTAGCACATAAATTTGTCCAAACTTTGTTTCTTCTTTTCTCTTCCTTTTTTTTATATATATTTTTTGTTTTTGCAGGGAATGAAAGAAATGATATCTTTGAAAATTCTCTGTTTTTTTTTACCCCAATTTCAGTTATCATCTATTAAAAGGTGTAAAACCTTGACTTTTTCAGTTGTTTTGAGATTTTTCATTAGATTTCTTTGACTTGTTATTCTTTTTTTCTAGACTTGGACTTTTATTTACATTTTAAACTTCCACTTTTTAGACTCATATATTTTTTCGGGACAATACACAAACATTTTTCAAAATCAATTTGATGATATCGTACCATTTCCTGCTGCTACAGAAATAAGAGAAAAAAGGTATAACGAGGCATGTGTCCTCATTTTGGCAAATTATAATGCCCCATATATCGTTCTTCTATGTAGTGGTCTGCATATATTGATTGCTTCTAAGTGCTGAAACCACAAAAGAAAATATTAAATGCAAAAGGGGCCGCACCCGACGATGATTTTTTTTTAATATTTGAAAAGCTAAGCCCAAAATTGAGGAAGCTAAGCCCAAAATATTTGGATTTGAGGAAGATTTTTTTTTTTGGTGATGATGATTTTTTTTTAATGGAGAATCAGGCCCAACGTAGTTCTGATATATGAAATTTTACATAATTTGTCTTTTTTTTTTTGCAGCTGCACTCAGAAAATGAGTTGCCTACGTACCCCTTTTAGTACATTACATAGTGGAGAAAGCTAAGATAGATGCATTACAACATTGAATTTTTTGTTTTTTTTTAGGGGATCAAGCCGCACGTAGCTCTACCTACAAAGTACAATATAAAAGCAATTAAATGAATCAGGTACTTCCTAAACTTTTCAGACTTCAGTTTGCCGGGCGCCAAGCCATATGTTCTCCTGTTTGAAGACGTCTGTCCCACCTTTCTTTCTTCTTCTTGACATAAAAGGGGTTGTCTTCTCGACTGAGGAGCCATAATGCCCATGCCTTGCACACCAAAGATGCAAGAGGCTCTTTGTTTCATAATCAACTTCATCAAGGAATATATAGGGTTCCATGATAGATTGGATGGCGGCAACTTTGTGTCGTACTTTCTTTCTCCCTCACACCGAACGGCCCATGTTTCTTTGTATAGCCAATGAAACTTCTCTTCAATTCTCTTAACTTCTCTCATATCCGGTACCCAATTTGGTTCACCAAGATCCTCCTCGGGAATAGGCCAGCGGCATATTTGGTGTAATTCCTACGGAATCCTTGCCGTTCTGTTCCTGATTTAAATGACACACATGAGATATGTGAGATTTATACATTGCTGCTCCCAAGGCCATATCGCCTGGAATAGTGATTATTCCGTGTGGAGTTACCATTTTTACTTTTTGGTGCAACATCGAAATGATAGCATGGTTTTCATGGAGCCACGGTCGTCCCAACAACATTGTGAAAGGAGCTTCGCAATCGATGATCATAAAGTCCACCTTTCGTATGACAGCTCCGATACGCAAGATCATAGTTTTTGACCCCATAATTTCCCGCTTGGAACCATCATATGCAACCATGGTCCCTATTGAGGTTTCTTCTTGAGGAGAGGAATACCCGAGCCATTTAAGGGTACCGAGGAGACAAAGATTGGCGTGGTTCTCGTGACCATTACACCTTTGATATGTCCGCACCGTGATCAACAAAGAATGTACAAAGCAATGTTATGAATCGGGTCGTCTGGGAGATCTTTATCGAGAAGGTTATGGCAAAGGTGGTTTTCGGATCCAGATTGAGAGAGGTCCTATTGGCATATTCGAGCACAAATGTATGTCGGCATAAGCTATGAGTTGATCAATTGTCATTGGGATAGTGTAAATGGCTTCCCGAATTGGATCCTTGGGGTACGAAGGAACATTACTCCCTAGCATGTACGGGGTTGAGGGGAACATCCTAAGGACCTGTTTCATCCTCTACCGTCAAGGTGCGGGGGTGATACTTCTTGGTCGCGTAGGATTTCCATGGATGGTTATTGTTCCCGAGGTTGTTGGGCATTTGAGTTTTTGGTGTGCGAGAGAGGCAACAGCTTTGTTCGCATGGAGCCATGGTCGCCCAACAACAAAGAGAATGAGGTTAAAGCTTCGACAACTACGAAATCTCGCATCACAAATCCAGTCTTTATATCCCAATTGAAGATTGATCGTTCCTATAGTCCTCCCCGAAGAATTGTCATATGCTCCCAATATCGACGTAGGGCTTAATAATGTGTTGTTATACCCTAATTCATAGAGTGTTCCTTTGGAGCAAACATTAAGTGCTGATCCATCATTTATTAGTACATTGGTCATTTCTCGCCCATTGCATTTCAAAGTGATGTATAAAGCTTGATGGGGATCAAGTTCCTTGGGAAGATCAGCCTTAGTGAAGGACACAATTTTTCCATCTTCTATTAGCTGGTGGATGGCATGCCGAAGGTCAACACACCGGTCCGTTTCGTGTCCATACTGATGTAGGAATATATAGATGCATATAGCGGAATTTCAGGAAACAATTTCCTAACATCTATCATAGGATAGCAAACATAATCAAACATATGAATCATTCAATAGGGATTAAATATCAAACCTTTATAGCGTGATTTCCCTGTTGCATGCAAGCTTTGAAGAACCGAGAGCCCCAAGTGTTGCTCCTCTAATCAGTCCACGAGCACCAGTTGAACACCAACGTCTGCCAGAACGGAAGAGAAAATATCCCTTGCTTTTTGGTGGTATAGGCGCCAGTTAGAGGGAATAGATTTGGGTTTCAATTCTCTCTCTCTTGTGAAAAGAAGCTGATTAATGAATTGATCACCTAAACTCCAATATTATATCCTATATATAATAGAAGAGTCATAGGTTAGTTAGGAGAACTAATTCTCCTCCTATTCCTCTTTAGACCGGCCCAACCCTAATCCTAAATGGATTTGGATTGCTTTGTCCAACTTGTGCTACAATGTGTGACCCCATAGGATTAATATATTTTAGTTATAGGCCCCATCAATATTGTCCTATTAATCATATTTATTCTCTAGCAAGAAAATAAGATTACTAAAATAATTAACTTTATTATCTTCATAATATTATTCCTATTTATATTTAGTAATTGTCGGGATGTATAAGGACATATTCCTTCAATCTCCCACTTGTCCGAAGACAAGAGCGCAATGTTAAATTCCTTAAGTCACTTAATGTCAAATTTGATAACACAATGTTATTCTCAAATTTATGTTCCTTGATCGTTGAGTTTGAATCGCTTCAAATAAGGATTAACTGTTTAATCCATTCCGCATGGCCATGCAATTTTCCGATCTCGCTCATCAAGAGGCCCGTGACACCATTCCTATTTAATAGGGACGACTTATCCACTCTTGTATGACCATAACTCCCACTTAATTATTAGCCCACCTGATCACTGCCTTTATAACCTCCTTTTACGACGCGGCATTTAACAGTGTCAAAGTTAAACTAATTATATTGTGGTCATTAAGACATACTCATGTCTAAGGAATCCACTAAATATAGTAGTTTGGTTCGACTTTTAGAATCTAATTAGGTCAAGTCTCAATGTATCAACTATACATCCATATAATCAATTAGACATCTCTATGTCTCTATAGCCCATGGAACTGCGCTATCAATTAATTATATACTAGCCTTTTAAATAAATCCCTTATGTCCAATTTAGTGATTTTGACTAGTGACTTTAAATAAATTGTAATTTCAGTTCACTTTATAGGGTTCCATTATCAAAACGTTTTCGATAATCCAATTTGAAAACACAAATTATTTGGACATTTTATTTAATACCATTCTCCCATATGCTTAAGCCCCATAGACCTAGTATGACACTCACGCTTAGGTTGAGCAAGTGGTTTAGTCAGAGGATCTGCTATATTATCCTCAGTATGAACCTTGCTTACATCTGTGTAACTAGTAACAACTAACTCCTCATCTCCACCATATACCAAAAAATTATCCTTAGTCCTTTGCAAGTACTTAAGGATGTTTTTCGTCGCAATCCAAAGGCACATCTCCTGGATTTGATCGGTATCCGTTGCATATACTCAAAGCATATGCAACATCCGCCGAGTGCATATCATGGCATACATAATGGATCCTACTGCAGAAGCATAGGGAACATTACTCATACGCTTGACCTCATCAGGACTCGAAGGACCTTGAGTCTTGCCAAGTGTTATGCCATGTTGCATGGCAATGAAACCTCTCTTGGAGTTTTCAAGCTTGAACCTTGCAAGAACCTTATCGATATGAGTCTTTTGACTAAGTCCAATCAGCCTTTTCGACCTATCTCTATAAATCTTTATTCCCAATATGTACTCAGCCTCTCCTAGGTCTTTCATAGAGAAATAATTTTTAAGCCATTCCATGACTGACTCAAGCATGGTCTTATCATTTCCTATGAGAAGTATGTCATCCACATACAAGACCAGAAAAGTAATACTACTCCCACTTAACTTCTTGTATACACAAGATTCCTCTTCATTTCTGAGAAAGCCAAATTTCTTGACTGCCTCATCAAATCTGAGGTTCCAACTCCTTGATGCTTGCTCTAGTCCATAAATGGACTTCTTAAGCTTGCATACCCTCCCTGGATATTCTTGATCTTCAAAACCTTGAGGTTGTGTCATGTATACATCCTCTTTCAAGAACCCATTCAAGAAAGCGGTTTTGACATCCATCTCGCCATATTTCATAGTCATGAAAGGCAAGTATCGCAAGGATTATCCTAATAGACTTCAAGATGGCTACTGGTGAGAGGGTTTCATCATAGTCAATACCATGAATTTGTTTGAAACCTTTCGCCACCAACCTTGCTTTGAAAACACTAATGTTTCCATCCTTGTCTGTTTTCAATTTGAAAATCCATTTGCATCCAATGGGTTTTACCCCATCAGGCAAATCAACCAAGTCCTAAACTTGATTTTTAGACTTCATGGCCTCAAGCCATCTTTCGGAGTCTTGACTATCTAAAGCATCTTTGTAGCTAGTAGGCTCTTCTGATTCTAAAATCGTTATTTCAGAACTTTTAGTCAAAAGGAAATCAATATATCTCTTTGACGGAATGGTGGTCCTACTAGACCTACGTTGGGGAACAGCAGAAGAAGTTTCTACCTCATTAGGTTGAGTGACTTCGCATGGAGTATCTCCAAGTGGGATGGTAGGAGGTACGTGAATTGAATGCACCACCTCCTAAACATTTTCATACCGGGCCGCCTCTGATGAGGTGTTAACCTCATCCATTTGTTGCTCATCTCGAACTTCTTTGAGATATACATTTCTCCCACTTGTTTTTCTGGAAATAAACTCCTTTTCCAGAAAGACACCATTACGAGCAACAAACACTTTGTTTTCGCTTTGGTTGTAGAAGTAGTATCCCTTAGTCTCTTTTGGGTAACCCACAAAAAGACATTTATCGGATTTGGGTAAAAGCTTATCAGAAAGTAAACGTTTTATATAAGTTTCACAACCCCATATCCTTAGAAAAGACAATAGTCCATATTTCATACGGAGTCTTTTCCACTACTTTGGATGGTGCTCTGTTAAGTGTGAATGCTGCTGTTTTAAGCGCAAATCCCCAGAATGTAATAGGAAGATCAGCAAGACTCATCATGGATCGAACCATATCAAGTAGAGTTCGATTCCTTCTGTCAGAAACGCCATTAAACTATGGTGTTCCTGGTGGAGTGCATTGTGAAAGTATTCCACAATCCTTCAAATGATCACCAAATTCTTGAGATAAATATTCACCACCACGATCGGATCGTAATGCCTTAATTTTCTTCCCAAGTTGGTTTTGTACTTCATTCTGGAATTCCTTAAATATTCAAAGGATTTCGACTTATGCCGCATGAGGTAAACATATCCAAATCTGCTCACATCATCGGTAAAAGTAATGAAGTAACTGTACCCTCCCTAGCCAACACACTCATAGGTCCACAAACATCCGTATGTATGAGGCCTAAAAGGTCATTGGCCCTTTTACTTGAACCTGTGAATGGAGACTTTGTCATTTTCCCCATCAAGCAAAACTCACAAGTATCAAATGATTCGAAATCAAATGATTTGAGAATTCCATCTTTATGAAGTTTCTCAATGCGCTTTGAGCTTATGTAGCCTAATCGACAATGCCATAGGTATGTAGGGTTTAAATCAGTTGCTTTATGTTTCTTGCTGTCTATGTTATAGATGTGGGTTTCTAAGTCTAGCACATATAAACCATTTGATAACTTAGCGGAGACATTGAACATATCATTCAAATACGCAGAACAACAATTGTTCTTTATTTTAAATGAATAACCTTCGGAATTCAAAACAGGAATCGAAATATTGTTCTTTGTGATAGCAGGAACATAATAACAATTATTAAGTTCTAAAACTAATCCTGAAGGTAAAAGTAGACTATATACTCCCACTGCCAATGTAGCAACTCGTGCTCCATTGCCAATGCGAAGATTTACTTCTCCCTTTCCCAATGTTCTACTTCTTTTGAGGCCTTGCATATTACAAATAATGTGCGAACCACAAGCGGTATCAAATACCCAAGAAACAGAAGTTGCTAAGTTAACTTCTATAACATACATATCTGAACTAGAGACTCCTTTCTTTAATCCTTCAGATACTTGGGGCAACTACTTTTCAATGACCTACCTTGTTACAGGTGTAACAATAGTGCTCATCAGCAACTTTTGGTTTTGGTGTAGTCTTTTGCTTTTCAGAAGTATCTGACTTGGCAACTTGTTTGCTTTCGTCCTTCTTAATAGCAATCCCAATCCTATTGAGCGATTGCCCTTTACTAACCATAAGAACATCCTCATATTCTTTTCTAGGCTGGTTAGGGATGTTTCGCTCAGTCTGAGTTAGCCTTTCATGCATCTCTTGCATCGTTGCTTCCTCTCCTTTCATGTGAAAGTCTTTGAACTTTTGAGTTATGAGAACGATTCCCATATCCCTTTCACTTGCAATGAAACGTTCAGCATTCAATTTGTCCTTCGAAAGGACGGAGCGCAAATTACAAGTAGAATTGTTGGTGTTGATATTGTTGTTACTACAACAAATAATAAAGCAAGATTCAATCAATGTTTATCAAGAAAGCAATAATTAAACAAATTTTAATTACTACTACCCTTTATTCAAAATGAAAGTCCCCTATTGAATAAAGAAATAACCAAGATCCCCCCACTACAATCAAACGAACTATGGCCCTGCCTTCAATTTATAGTAGTTGAGGTAAGTAAACACTTTACTAATTATAACTAATTATAATTCTTGGTAGACAGGTTAACAACTCCTTGTTTACTCCTATCTCTTAGCTTCAAAACCCAAAACTTTATCTTTTGATGATTTTGTTGAGTTAAACCATACATTAACATGTAAGTTTCAAAAACTAGCCTACTATCCCCGAAACTATGACCAACACCCTGCTTTGGCAGAACCTATTACTCATGATCTAAGGCTTTATAGGTGTTGTTTGGAAAAGCAATTGAACTCAATATTACTTTTGGGGACCTAAGTTTACTAATATGGTCAATTAATAGTGAACACATGAATCAATTAACCACAAACAAACTTAGAAGCAAGCATTTAAACAAAATAAATGCAAGAGAATTATAAAAGCAATAATTAAATGATCTAGTATGGCCCCTATACTTAGGAAAATAACTAATCATCATGAATCCTCCCTTGAATCTCAATGGATCACCATCCTCGAAACTCCTTGGATCCTTATGCTTGATTACATAATTTGAATTAAATAAATAACGAAAATTTATAGTTACAAAAATACAAACGATTCGCAGATCGTATTAAATTTTACATTCAAATTTAACGATTCGCAGATCGTATTTACTATCCTAATTTGGGCCATACTAGTCATATCATGCAAAATAAAATATCATACATATTACATTAAACATCCACGCATTTATAATATCATATAAAATAAACACAAACAATTTACTTATTAACAATTAATAAGCACATAAAACTTTCCATAATAATTATAAAACTTAACAAATTTAAGCTAGGAATTATTTAGGAAACTATATTATTTTAATTCAATTACTTATTCACATATGGCATTAATCAATATTAATCACAAATTTGCAAAATAGGAAACTTTTGGATTTATGCTCAACTTTTAGAAAACCAGATTTTCCCTTAAAACAAATTTTTTTTTTTTAATTAGGTTTGACTTGTTGACCGTTGACCAGCAGCACAAGGCTGCCATTCAACAGCCAACCAAGATTTTCAAGAACCCCGTTGGAAATCGGAACATGCTTCACGCTATTCATCATCACCGGGCAGCCTTCACCGCGCACACGCGCCCTTAAAACCACCGGCCAACAGCGACATTCGCCGGCCAGCCCCCACGCGTATCACACCTTCGCAACCGTCGCTCACCGGCTGCACAAAAAACCCAGAGAGCTAGTGCAGCAGCAGCGTGAGCCACCGCACGTCAAACGTGCGTGGTTCCGCCACTGCTCCGCCGCCGCGGTCCCCTTTTCTGCCTCGCCGACCCAAAACGCCCTCCACCGTGGCTCCACCAGCGCAGGTGGGGCCACCCAGCCATGGTGGCAATCCCTTTTGAATTTTTGCAACAATTTACAAAATCTCAATTATTCTTTAATTAACAATTAATTTATAGATTTAGGATTTAATTAGGTTTTAATAATCAAAAAATTATGGCAGAAATTTTGAATCCATCAACAAATTTTAAACTAATTTTTAGGTTTGTTGAGATTAGATTTGAATTAATAATCTCCATTAAACATTAAATCTAACAAGAATTCAAAATTAGGGCAAAAATCAAATTATATCCAAAAAATTCGGAATATTAACAATTAAAATCTGAAAAATTCGAAAATAATTTTTAGGGTGATCTACTGAATTATCTTAACAAATAAAATCCAATATTTTAATTGTTATCCTTAAATTCTTTAAATAATCAAACTAAACATAAAATTTAACCAAAATTCATATATAATATGATAAAATCTAAAATTGGTGGGAAAAATAATCAAATTATTTTCAGCCATCATATTATTCTAGATCTATGTGGGTGATGAACATTAAATTTATTTAACAAATTAAAAATCAAATCTTTAATTGTTAACAAATTATTTCAATGATTAATCAAATTAAACATAAATAATTTTAAATCTAACAAATAGATTTATAAAAATCCGAAAATTTTAGTGTAAATTAACCAATTTATTTCGTCCATAATATAGAAAATTCGGAACTTTATAGAATTATTTGAACATAAATCACAAATAAATCTATTATTTAAAATTTCCAATCAATTAATATCAAATATCAATTATGCAAATTCCAGCCATAAATAAATCCTCCCTTAATTGAATAAAAATAATAACTTTGCATACAATTATATAATCATATGAATATTATGAATTAGGCAAAACTGATACCACTGTAGGAATATATTGCAGCATATAGCGGAATTTCAGGAATCAATTTCCTCACATCTATCATAGGATCGCAAACATAATCAAACATATGAATCATTCAATAGGGATTAAATATCAAACCTTTGTAGCGTGATTTCCCTGTTGTATGCAAGCTTTGAAGATCCGAGAGCCCCAAGTGCTACTCCTCTAATCAATCCACGAGCACCAGTTGAACTCCAACGTCTGCTAGAACGGAAGAGAATAGATACCTTGCTTTTTGGTGGTATAGGCGCCAGCTAGAGGGAATAGATTTGGGTTTCAATTCTCTCTCTGTTGTGAAAAGAAACTGATTAATGAATTGATCACCTAAACTCTAATATTATATCCTATATATAATAGAAGAGTCATAGGTTAGTTAGGAGAACTAATTCTCCTCCTATTCCTCTTTAGACCGGCCCAACCCTAATCCTAAATGGATTTGGATTGCTTTGTCCAACTTGTGCTACAATGTGTGACCTCATAGGATTAATATATTTTAGTTATAGGCCCAATCAATATTGTCTTATTAATCATAATTATTCTCTAGCAAGAAAATAAGATTACTTAAATAATTAACTTTATTATGTTCATAATATTATTCCTATTTATATTTAGTAATTGCCGGGATGTCTAAGGACATATTCCTTCAACTGATGGCAAAAGTTGCAGTATAATCCCATGTTAACCCCTGGCAATGGCAAAGTGTAACAGTGATGCTTCGCTTCTAGGAGACCCTGTCTTTTTAGACGACTGTACATGGTTCCCAAAGATTCTTCCGTGTCTGCATAGATTTGATTAATAGACCTCCAGCGACCTTTGCCCTTTGCTGAAGCTTTAGTCTGAATTTGCTTTCCGAAATCAGACATTGTGAGATGATGCAAGATTTAGTTTTCCCCTATTTTTTTTATGTGAAGTACCTGAAATGTACACACTAAACAATGTTAGTCAATGACTAATGAATTTTTCTTTATATGTTTTTTTTAGCAAGAAATGGAAGAGCAAGAAATGGAAGAATCTTTTTTTTTTCAAAAACAATTATCCCTTTTGACACAATTCTGTTCTCTTTTTTAGACTAGACTTCTCGTGTTTTAGACTACATGTTTTAATTACATTCTAATTCCTAAGCATGACACGTTTTGAACTCGTGATTATGACTCTTTTTCATTTTTCATTTTTCATTTTTCATCATTTTTTTTCATTTGGGATCATATTTTCAAAACAGGACTTTTTTTTGCTTTCTTTTTAAAAAAAATCAATTTTGTTTTTGAAAAAGAACAATGAAATAAACGTGATTTTTTTTGAAAAAAAGGGTGAGCACACATTTTTGTTTTATGACACTGGTGATAAATAAACAAGAAAACTCTTAATATTTCAATAATCATTTCGGCAGCAATTCAGCTACACTTAATGATTATCGAAATATCGACCAAACAAAACGGATCGAGGAATTTTTTGATAGCTTTTCACATTATTCAATAACTGAAATAAATAAAGGACATTATTTGTGCATTGATCCTTGTGTCCTAAAAGTCAACTAAAGGGTGATTCATTTAAGGAGAGATTATGTTAAAATGGCCTCGAGTCACTTCCATATGTCCATCGAGGGTGGACGCTCCTGACAGAGCCGATCGCAATAGCTCGCGGATGCAGGTTTTACGCCCTTAATTCATTAATTTGTCATTCTAAAATTCTGACCCTTGCCAATAGACAGAGGTATCAGACCTAATAAGAAAATGGTTAAAAAGAGTGCACGTGTATGGATCGATAAACTACCAAGCACACGTAATTTCACATAAGCATGCTATATACAAAAATTAAATTGGGAATAGCCATGATTAACTTTCTTTATTATATATACATATGGAAAATAACGCATTGCTCAGGTTTAAACCTCTTCTTTCCCCAGTGAAGTCGCCAGCCTGTGGTATCCGATTTTTGACACTCTTAATTAACGGTCTGAATCACACGAAAGTCTCTCATTGGACTTTGAGTTTTAGAAAACTTGGAAGTCGCCACCCACTGAATAAGGACAGATTTATTTAATAAATCGTTTTAAAATCAATTTCAAGAAAAATCATTTAAAACGATGATGACTTCATATGGATAAGGCTTTTTTGAAAATTGGTCTTTCATACCATGAGATAGGGTTCGGAGTTTAGGTTAAGAGATGCGAACGTCTGGAACTCGTCTCCTCTTCCGTTCTAAAGAACGGGCTCTTACTAAATGCGTTATTTTCCATTTTAAAGTAATCATGGCTATTAAAAAGAAAGAAAATCACATGATCTGCACATATACACATTAACCATTTTTATTTAGGACCAATATATCATTTGTACATGGTAGGTTTGAGCACCGAAGTTGCACTACGTACCAATCATTGCGGGATTGGAATCCACTCATGGATCAAAACCATCGTAGTTCGAGCATATGTCTCACCCTAAATGGCCAATTCCACTAGGGGAAAAAGAGGAGGGAATAGATTATGAATAACTCTCTTTTAGAATTAAACAAATCTATCTAAAATGAGGTAATCACTCCAATTAGTGATTGAAATGAGATTAAGATAATCACCTTAATTAGTGATTAAATATGGAAGGAAATAAGTAATCACCCTAATTAGTGATTAAAATGGAATTGAGATAATCACTTTAATTAGTTAGTGATAATCACCTTAGTTAGTGACTAAACTTAAGAGGAAAGATAATCACCTTGATTAGTGATTAATAATGAAGGTTAGGAAATAATCACTCTAATTGATGATGATTAAGGTTTAAGATAATCACTCTAATTAGTGATTAAATGAGAAAAATAATCGTCCTAATTAACGATCATTAAGGTTTGAGATAATCACTCTAATTAGTGATTAAATGTGAAGAATAATCGTCCTAATTAACGATTATTAGGGTTTAAGATAATCACTCTAATTAGTGATTAAATAATGATTGGAGATAATCACCCTAATTAGTGATTAAAAGAAGTTTGTGTTAACTGCTCTAATTAGCGATTAATCGAGAATTGAAATAACCACCTTAATAGTGATCACGTTTATGATTTTGAGAGGTCTTAGAAGGTTTGCTTCCTAATTGAAGGCTTTTGAGAAATAATCTTTATTGAAGATTATAAAGTCATTTGGAGAGAAATGATCAATTTGAGATCGAATTTGGAGATTTGTGTTTGGCTAATTGGAATTTGGCCATTTAAAGCGACACACGTGAAACGACCCAAAACCAATTCGGAGATCATAATTACCAATCTAATTATGTCAAATTATATGATTAATCCATTTGAATATGGAGAACACAATTTTAAAATGTAAGATGGATCATCATATAATTTAACTTAGTTAGATTTGCAATATTTCCTCTTAATTGAGATTGGGTCATTTGATTCATGTACTATGACATATTGGGCCCAACATGCAACATTTGTAACATTGGTTGCTCATTTTATTAAAAAGAATTGTGAAATTATTTATGAACATCATGCATAAACATCTCCATGTTTTTTTATTAGTTGAGTGATGCAACAATTATTTACAAAGAAGCTATTATTACAACAATATGTACAAAATCTATGATCTATACAAATCTTCAATCTTGATCTTCACCATGATGCTCCTTGATCTTCACCTCCTTGAATGGGCTTTTGAATTTATGTTTATTTGTGAATTTGTGAAAGTTAAAGATTCATTAACTTCTTTGATTTTGATTTTTTATGACAATTTTTATTGATTTTTATTTACATGATGAAATGAGCCATCTTAAGAGAAACTTAAAATTTAATGACTTTTAATTAACATTTTTGTGTGAAAATTATGAAAGTTGAGTTAATCACTTTATTTCATTTTCCAGATTGCCTTTTTGTTCTTACACTGATATAAAATATTATAACTTCCTGCATAAAGCGTTAAATTGAGAGTTTGATACATCTATGGATATATGAGTGAGTTCTTTATGTTGTGTCAAAAGTTCACAAGTTTTTAGTGACAACTTGAATTATGGTGAATTTTATGTCAAAACTGGTCAAAACAGGACCTTCATTGAATATGTTCTTTAAAACCCGACTTATTGAACTCATTTTTAAGTAAATTTTGGTATGGACATTATAGACACTTTGAAGAAGTAGAACGGAAATTTTCACTTGAATTAGACACTTTTAAGACCTTTTTTATTTATATCCGTAACTGAAAGGAAAATCAATTTTCTGGAATTTAGTGATTTACATGAATGGTTTTGTAAAAATGATGTAAAATTGTATAAATTTCATATGAATATTATTTTTACATTTTTGAAAAGCTAGTGATGTTTTCTTCAAACTTGATATTTTTAGTTTTATGTAAATGACTTTATTTTCAACTTTTTTGATAGAACAATCCTAGGTGGTACTGGACAAAATCAGTTTTCCAAAACAACGTTGTATGATTTAAATCCAAAGCCCAATTGCTGGAAACATCTTGAAATGCATAGGAAAAATATTAAATCCTACAAATTATTCTGATAACACAAACAAAAAATGGAATTAAATACGAAATTAAAACTGATTATAATTACAGCATCACATTTTCTTTTTCTTATGGAGATGTTAATGCACAACTTGTCTTGAATCTTTTTATGAAAATATTTTTGGTGATGAATAACAACTTGATTAAGGAAAATCACATAATCACATTGTTTCCTAAGAGCCACCCCATTAGAGGTGACTATTCTAGCTGGGGTGATTTAAGGTTGGGAACCTATTAGGACTTCCACATACCCAAATCACTCCAAAGATTAAAAAATGATAAGAAGAAAACAAGGAAGAAGTTAGTAGATGATTAAGAAAATAATCAAAATAACAAAAACTTCAACTTTACCTTGCTAGCTCAATGATGCACTTTCTTTTTGCAAATTTTTCTACCTTTTTTGTGATTTTCTTAATTTCTAAGTGAGTTTCTAAATATTCTTAATTGCTAACTTAAACTCTTTTTGTGTTTTTTCTTCTTTTGATGAACTTCTTTTACTTACTACTTATCTTACTAACTTTTATTTCTTTTCTTAAGTATGATTTCTTTAGAGGAAAGGAGTAGAGAAGATGAGAGAATTAGTTAAGTTAAGTTGAACTCTTTCAACTTCCTTACTTACTAATTATGACTTTTGCTTAGATGGAAAAATTAAGGAGGAGAAGAGTAGTAGAGAGAGAAGTTGTGATGTTGAATTGGTTTTTTTTCAACTTGGTTTTGAAGTGAAAAGGGGAGGGTATTTATACAGAAATGAGGAATGTGAACTAGGGTTTCAAAGAGGGAGAAAATCAGATTTTTCATCAAAAAAATATGATTTTCTTCATCCTTAATCACCTTAATGACATCACTCTAATGACCTTATCCTAATGACATCATCAAATCTCTTCGGAAATACAAATATTCTTATTCTTTTTAGATTTGCTCATTAATGAGGCAAGATCAGATTTTCAGAAAATATTCTTCCTAAAACATCCTAATATGTATGAAAAAATTGCAATGAAAATCGTGCTAACGAAACTGACCAGAATGCTGCGCCTAACGCAGGAAGCTGCGCTAGGCACAGCACCTTGCGCTAGGCACAAGGTCTGCGTCTGGCGCAGAGCATGCTTGTGCGCTAGGCGCACATTTGATTCTTCCGGAAAAAGAATCCGGATTTCCCCCTCTTACACATGGGATTTGATTCTTATTCTCTAACTAATGGATAAAGGATGTGTTTAGTGGATAAAGAATATATTCTGATTTTTTATCCAATGAACAATGACTTGACCATCAAGGAAACTGATTAATGCCAGTTTTGGGATACGACTAAAATCCCGACGCCTAATCGCGACTCGTTTTTCATTTTTCCGAAAGACTAACTTAAGACAATTAATGATAACTCGTCAAATTAATAAAGACGAGCATGATTATACTACGAATCATTTTATTAAAACGGTGGTGGTAGTTATTGACTACGACTCCCGAAAATCACAAATAAATATATTATTTACAATTTCCAATTAATTAATACTACCTTCTTGGGACACGTAGTTTAAGATGATAAGTTGTAGTGTGGTTATCAAATGTTATTTTATTTTAAAAGTAGATGTGATAGGAGTTGGTGGGGTATTTTTTATTAGAGGAGAGAGAAAGTTGTGTAACTTTTTATTAATCAAAGGTAGAGTGTGGGGCAAAGTAGTATAAAAGAAATAATATATTAATAGTGGGACCATGCCAAAAATGGAAGTGTTCAAACTAATTTGGGACAAACATAAAAGGAAAGTGTTCAGACTATTCTGGGACGGAGGGAGTATCAAATATCAATTATGCAAATTCCAGCCATAAATAAATCCTCCCTTAATTGAATAAAAATAATAACTTTGCATATAATTATATGATCATATGAATATTATGAATTAGGCAAAACTGATACCACTGTAGGAATATATAGATGCATATAGCGGAATTTCAGGAAACAATTTCCTAACATCTATCATAGGATCGCAAACATAATCAAACATATGAATCATTCAATAGGGATTAAATATCAAACCTTTGTAGCGTGATTTCCCTGTTGTATGCAAGCTTTGAAGATCCGAGAGCCCCAAGTGTTACTCCTCTAATCAGTCCACGAGCACCAGTTGAATACCAACGTCTGCTAGAACGGAACAGAAAAGATCCCTTGCTTTTTGGTGGTATAGGCGCCAGCTAGAGGGAATAGATTTGGGTTTCAATTCTCTCTCTGTTGTGAATTGATCACCTAAACTCTAATATTATATCCTATATATAATAGAAGAGTCAAAGGTTAGTTAGGAGAACGAATTCTCCTCCTATTCCTCTTTAGACCGGCCCGACCCTAATCCTAAATGGATTTGGATTGCTTTGTCCAACTTGTGCTACAATGTGTGACCTCAAAGGATTAATATATTTTTGTTATAGGCCCAATCAATATTGACCTATTAATCATATTTATTCTCTAGCAAGAAAATAAGATTACTAAAATAATTAACTTTATTATCTTCATAATATTATTCCTATTTATATTTAGTAATTGCCGGGATGTCTAAGGACATATTCCTTCAGCTGATGGCAAAAGTTGCATTATAATCCCATGTTAACCCCTGGCAATGGCAAAGTGTAACAGTGATCCTTCGCTTCTAGGAGACCCTGTCTTTTTAGACGACTGTACATGGTTCCCAAAGATTTTTCCGTGTCTGCATAGATTTGATTAATAGACCTCCAGCGACCTTTGCCCTTTGCTGAAGCTTTAGTCTGAATTTGCTTTCCGGAATCAGACATTGTGAAATGATGCAAGTTTTAGTTTTCCCCTTTTTTTTTATGTGAAGTACCTGAAATGTACACACTAAACAATGTTAGTCAATGACAAATGAATTTTTCTTTATATGTTTTTTTTAGCAGGAAATGGAAGAATCTTTTTTTTTCGAAAACAATTATCCCTTTTGACACAATTCTGTTCTCTTTTTTCGACTAGACTTCTCGTGTTTTAGACTACATGTTTCAATTACATTCTAATTCCTAAACATGACATGTTTTGAACTAGTGATTATGAGTCTTTTTCATTTTTCATTAATTTTTTTTTTGATTTGGGATAATATTTTCTAAACATGACTTTTTTTTGCTTTCTTTTTAAAAAAAATCAATTTTGTTTTTGAAAAAGAACAATGAAATAAACGTGATTTTTTTTGAAAAAAGGGTGAGCACACATTTTTGTTTTATGACACTGGTGATAAATAAACAAGAATACTTTTAATATTTCAATAATCATTTCAGCAGCAATTCAGCTACACTTAATGATTACTGAAATATCGACCGACTGAAAACGGACTGAGGAAATTTTTGATAGCTTTTCAGATTATTCAATAACTGAAATAAATAAAGGACATAATTTGTGCATTGATCCTTGTGTCCTAAAAGTCAACTAAAGGGTGATTCATTTAAGGAGAGATTATGTTAAAGTGGCCTCGAGTCACTTCCATTGTGTCCATCGAGGGTGGACGCTCCTAACAGAGCCGGTCGCAGTAGCTCGCGGATGCAGGTTTTACGCCCTTAATTCATTAATTTGTCATTCTAAAATTCTGACCCTTGCCAATAGACAGAGGTATCAGACCTAATAAGAAAATGGTTAAAAAGAGTGCACGTGTATGGATCGATAAACTACCAAGCACACGTAATTTCACATAAGCATGCTATATACAAAAATTAAATTGGTAATAGCCATGATTAACTTTCTTTATTATATATACATATGGAAAATAACACATTGCTCAGGTTTAAACCTCTTCATTCCCCAGTGAAGTCGCCAGCCTGTGGTATCCGATTTTTGACTGTCTTAATTAACGGTCTGAATCCCACGAAAGTCTCTCATTGGACTTTGAGTTTTAGAAAACTTGGAAGTCGCCACCCTCTGAATAGGGACATATTTATTTAATAAATCGTTTTAAAATCAATTTCAAGAAAAATCATTTAAAACGATGATGACTTCATATGGATAAGGCTTTTTTGAAAATTGGTCTTTCATACCATCAGATAAGGTTCGGAGTTTAGGTTAAGAGGTGCGAACGTCTGGAACTCGTCTCCTCTTCCGTTCTAAAGAACGGACTCTTACTAAATGCGTTATTTTCCATTTTAAAGTAATCATGGCTATTAAAAAGAAAGAAAATCACATAATTTGCACATATACACATTAACCATTTTTATTTAGGACCAATATATCATTTGTACATGGTAGGTTTAAGCACCGAAGTTGCACTACGTACCAATCATTGCGGGATTGGAATCCACTCATGGATCAAAACTATCGTAGTTCGAGCATAAGTAATCACCCTAATTAGTGATTAAAATGGAATTGAGATAATCACTTTAATTAGTGATAAAATATGAAGGATTAAGATAATCACCTTAGTTAGTGACTAAACTTAAAAGGAAAGATAATCACCTTGATTAGTGATTAGTATAATGAAGGTTAGGAAATAATCACCCTAATTGATGATGATTAAGGTTTAAGATAATCACTCTAATTAGTGATTAAATGAGAAAAATAATCGTCCTAATTAACAATCATTAAGGTTTGAGATAATCACTCTAATTAGTGATTAAATGAGAAGAATAATCGTCCAAATTAACGATTATTAGGATTTAAGATAATCACTCTAATTAGTGATTAAATAATGATTGGAGATAATCACCCTAATTAGTGATTAAAAGAAGTTTGTGTTAACCGCTCTAATTAGCGATTAATCGAGAATTGAAATAACCACCTTAATAGTGATCACGTTTATGATTTTGAGAGGTCTTAGAAGGTTTGCTTCCTAATTGAAGGCTTTTGAGAAATAATCTTTATTGAAGATTATAAAATCATTTGGAGATAAATGATCAATTTGAGATCGAATTTGGAGATTTGTGTTTGGCTAATTGGAATTTGGCCATTTAAAGCGAGACACGTGAAACGGCCCAAAACCAATTCGGAGATCATAATTACCAATCTAATTATGTCAAATTATATGATTAATCCATTTGAATATGGAGAACACATTTTTAAAATGTAAGATGGATCATCATACAATTTAACTTAGTTAGATTTGCAATATTTCCTCTTAATTGAGATTGGGTCATTTGATTCATGTACTATGACATATTGGGCCCAACATGCAACATTTGTAACATTGGTTGCTCAATTTATTAAAAATAATTCTGAAATTATTTATGAACATCATGCATAAACATCTCCATGTTTTTTTATTAATTGAGTGATGCAACAATTATTTACAAAGAAACTATTATTACAACAATATGTACAAAATCTATGATCTATACAAATCTTCAATCTTGATCTTCACCATGATGCTCCTTGATCTTCACCTCCTTGAATGGGCTTTGGAATTCATGTTTATTTGTGAATTTGTGAAAGTTAAAGATTAATTAACTTCTTTGATTTTGATTTTATATGACAATTTTTATTGATTTTGTATTACATGATGAAATGAGCCATCTTAAGAGAAACTTAAAACTTAATGACTTTTAATTAACATTTTTGTGAGAAAAGAAAACATTTTTTTATGAAAGTTGAGTTAATCACTTTATTTCATTTTCCAGATTGCCTATTTGTTCTTGTACTGATTTAAAAAAATCATAACTTCCTGCATAAAGCGTCAAATTGAGAGTTTGATACATCTATGGATAGATCAGTGAGAGTTTTTAGTGACAACTTGAATTATGGTGAATTTTATGTCAAAACTAGTCAAAAAAGGACCTTCATTGAATTTGTTCTTTAAAACCCGACTTATTGAACTCATTTTTAAGTAAATTTTGGTATGAACATTATAGACACTTTGAAGAACTAGAATAAATTTTTACACTTGAATTAGACACTTTTAAGACCTTTTTTATTTAATTCCATAACTGAAAGGAAAATTAATTTTCTGGAATTTAGTGATTTACAAGAATGGTTTTGTAAAAATAATGTAAAATTGTATAAATTTCATATGAATATGATTTTTACATTTTTGAAAAGCTAGTGATGTTTTCTTCAAACTTGACATTTTTAGTTTTATGTAAATGACTTTATTTCCAACTTTTTTGATAGAACAATCCTAGGTGGTACTCGACAAAATCAGTTTTGCACAACAAAGTTGTATGATTTTTAATTATTTACAAAAAATTTGTTTTTTAGAAATTCCAATGCCCAATTGCTGGAAACATCTTGCAATACATAGGAAAAATATTAAATCCTACAAACTATTCTGATAACACAGACGAAAAATGGAATGAAATAAAAAATTAAAATTGATTATAATTACAGCATCACATTTTCTTTTTTTTATGGAGATGTTTATGCACAACTTGTCTTGAATCTTTTTATGAAAATATTTTTGGTGATGAATAACAACTTGATTAAGGAAAATCACATAATCACATTGTTTCCTAAGAGCCACCCCATTAGATGTGACTATTCTAGCTGGGGTGATTTAAGGTTGGGAACCTATTAGGACTTCCACATACCCAAATCACTCCAAAGATTAAAAGATGATAAGAAGAAAACAAGGAAGAAGTTAGTAGATGATTAAGAAGATAATCAAAATAACAAAAACTTCAACTTTACCTTGCTAGCTCAATGATGCACTTCCTTTTTGCAAATTTTTCTACCTTTTTTGTGATTTTCTTAATTACTAAGGGAGTTTCTAAATATTCTTAATTGCTAACATAAACTCTTTTTGTGTCTTTTCTTCTTTTGATGAACTTCTTTTACTTACTACTTATCTTACTAACTTTTATTTCTTTTCTTAAGTGTGATTTCTTTAGAGGAAAGGAGTAGAGAAGATGAGAGCATTAGTTAAGTTAAGTTGAACTATTTCAACTTCCTTACTTACTAATTATGACTTTTGCTTAGATGGAAAAATTAAGGAGGAGAAGAGTAGTAGAGAGAGAAGTTGTGAAGTTGAATTGGTTTTTTTTCAACTTGGTTTTGAAGTGAAAAGGGGAGGGTATTTATAGAGAAACGAGGAATGTGAACTAGGGTTTCAAAGAGGGAGAAAATCATATTTTTTGGATGAAAATTCTGATTTTCTTCATCCTTAATCACCTTAATGACATCACGTTAATGACCTTATCCTGATGACATCATCAAATCTCTTTGGAAACACAAATATTCCTTTTCTTTTAGATTTGCTCATTAATGAGGCAAGATCAGATTTTCAGAAAATATTCTTCCTAAAACATCCTAATATGTAAAAAAAAATTGCATTGAAAATCGTGCAAACGAAATTGACCAGAATAATGCGCCTAACGCAGCTTCCTGCGCTAGGCACAGCACCTTGCGCTAGGCGCAAGGTTTGCGTCTGGCGCAGAGCATGGTTGTGCGCTAGGCGCACACTTGATTCTTCCGGAAAAAAAAATCCGGATTTCCCCCTCTTACACATGGGATTTGATTCTTATTCTCACATTTTTTCATGATTCTTATTCTCTAACTAATGGATAAAGGATGTGTTTAGTGGATAAAGATTATATTCTGATTCTTTATCCAATGAACAATGACTTGACCATCAAGGAAACTGATTAATGCCGGTTTTGGGATACGACTAAAATCCCGACGCCTAATTGTGACTCGTTTTTCATTTTTTCGAAAGACTAACTTAAGACAATTAATGATAACTCGTCAACTTAATGAAGACGAGCATGATTATACTACGAATCATTTTATTAAAACGGTGGTGGTAGTTATTGACTACGACTCACGAAAATTATACTTCTAAGCCAAAACTGTATGACTAATACGCAAAAATGGAAAATCGTGCGACGGAATGAAACTCGCGCACCAGGGCGCGCGCTCCACGATGCATGACGATTTTGTTATTTTTATTTTTCAAAACCTTTATTTATCCGAAAAAAGGGTTCAAAATTTGGTGTCTACATATAGCTGATTATCTTCTTTAACATGGTGAAAGATGGGAAGTTAAATTCCATATTTACCTGTTGGAGAAGTCCCTGTAATGAAGGCAATATCAGCTAATGTCACAGTCATTGGTCCTCATTGGAACAAGAAGCAATTGATGGCAGGGTCCTAACATGCCAACAAGGCAGTAGACATAGCCCCATCAAAGGGGATGGTTTCATAAGAAGCTAGTCTCAAGAAGGGCAATATTTTGTTCTTGGACCATTTGTCATGAAAAGGTTTCATTCGCAGAAACCATGCTCTTGCATCCACTCCTGAAATCCAACCTTTAAAAGGTTTGCTGGTCAAAGGCCAATTCAAATGTTGAAGGGATTTTGGAGCAAATGGAAGCGTTCTGGGCTTATTATCTTCGAAGATAATATGGTCCAAGAATAGGTAGCACTGTTGCTCTAAGACAATTTGGCGCTTTGGTTTTTGAATCATGAAAGGAAAACAAGGACCAATAGTGGCAATCCTCAACTCCAAAGGAGTATTAGAGTCAGAGCTTTTGTTCACATACCAGAACACTTGAGACTTATAAGTCCCAAGGTTCACTCTAATGGCGTTGCATAATTGACGAGTTGCCTCAGATTGCATGGCATCACGTTTTTTTGCAAGTGCTTCACGAATTTCATCCTCACAAATTCTTTCATTAGACATGATGAATTGAAATTTTGTCATGGTTGTGAATTCTTAAGAAATAAATTAGATTTGTCTGAAAGATCTCCAATTTTCCTAAAATCCTTGAAAAGGGTATTAAGGGAGAAGACAACCAAAATGAAACAATAAATTTCACTTGAATTGGACACTTTTAAGATATTTTTTATTTATTTCCTTAGCTGAAAGGAAAATCAATTTTCTGGAATTTAGTGATTTACATGAATGGTTTTGTAAAAATGATGTAAAATTGTATAAATTTCATATGAACATGATTTTTACATTTTTGAAAAGCTACTGATGTTTTCTTCAAATTTGATATTTTAAGTTTTATCTAAATGACTTTATTTTAAACTTTTTTGACAGAACAATCCATGGTGGTACTGGACAAAATCAGTTTTGCACAACAAAGTTGTATAATTTTTAATTATTTACACAAAATTCGTTTTTTAGAAATTCCAAATCCCAATTGCTGGAAACATCTTGCAATACATAGGAAAAATATTAAATCCTACAAACTATTCTAATAACACAGACGAAAAATGGAATGAAATACAAAATTAAAACTGATTATAATTACAGCATCACATTTTCTATTTTTTATGGAGATGTTTATGCACAACTTATCTTGAATCTTTTTATGAAAATATTTTTGATGATGAATAACAACTTGATTAAGGAAAATCACATAATCACATTGTTTCCTAAGAGCCACCCCATTAGAGGTGACTATTCTAGCTGGGGTGATTTAAGGTTGGGAACCTATTAGGACTTCCACATACCCAAATCACTCCAAAGATTAAAAAATGATGAGAAGAAAACAAGGAAGAAGTTAGTAGATGATTAAGAAGATAATAAAAATAACAAAAACTTCAACTTTACCTTGCTAGCTCAATGATGCACTTCCTTTTTGCGAATTTTTCTACCTTTTTTGTGATTTTCTTAATTACTAAGTGAGTTTCTAAACATTCTTAATTGCTAACAAAAACTTTTTTTGGGTTTTTTGTTCTTTTGATGAACTTCTTTTACTTACTACTTATCTTACTAACTTTTATTTCTTTTCTTAAGTGTGATTTATTTAAAGGAAAGGAGTAGAGAAGATGAGAGAATTAGTTAAGTTAAGTTGAACTCTTTCAACTTCCTTACTTACTAATTATGATTTTTGCTTAGATGGAAAAATTAAGGAGGAGAAGAGTAGTAGACAGAGAAGTTGTGAAGTTGAATTGGTTTTTTTTCAACTTGGTTTTGAAGTGAAAATGGGAGGGTATTTATAGAGAAACGAGGAATGTGAACTAGGGTTTCAAAGAGGGAGAAAATCAGATTTTTCATCCAAAAAATATGATTTTCTTCATCCTTAATCACCTTAATGACATCACGTTAATGACCTTATCCTGATGACATCATCAAATCTCTTTGGAAACACAAATATTCTTCTTCTTTTAGATTTGCTCATTAATGAGGCAAGATCAGATTTTCAGAAAATATTCTTCCTTAAACATCCTAATATGTAAAAAAAATTGCATTGAAATCGTGCAAATGAAACTGACCAGAATGCTGCACCTAGCGCTGCTTCCTGCGCTAGGCAAAACACCTTGCGCTAGGCGCAAGGTTTGCGTCTGGCGCAGAGCATGGTTGTGCGGTAGGCGCATGATTGTGTGCTTGGCGCACACTTGATTCTTCCGGAAAAAAAATCCGGATTTCCCCCTCTTACACATGGGATTTGATTCTTATTCTCACATGTTTTCATGATTCTTATTCTCTAACTAATGGATAAAGGATGTGTTTAGTGGATAAAGAATATATTCTGATTCTTTATCCAATGAACAATGACTTGACCATCAAGGAAACTGATTAATGCCGGTTTTGGGATACGACTAAAATCCCGACGCCTAATCGCGACTCGTTTTTCATTTTTTCGAAAGACTAACTTAAGACAATTAATGATAACTCGTCAAATTAATGAAGACGAGCATGATTATACTACGAATCATTTTAGGAAAACGGTGGTGGTAGTTATTGACTACGACACACGAAAATTATACTTCTAAGCCGAAACTGTATGACTAATACGCACAAATGGAAAATCGTGCGACGGAATGAAACTCGCGCACCGGGGCGCGCGCTCCACGATGCATGACGATTTTGTTATTTTTATTTTTCAAAACCTTTATTTATCCGAAAAAGGGTTCAAAATTTGGTGTCTACATATAGCTGATTATCTTCTTTAACATGGTGAAAGATGGGAAGTTAAATTCCATATTTACCTGTTGGAGAAGTCCCGGTAATGAAGGCAATATCAGCTAATGTCACAGTCATTGGTCCTCATCGGAACAAGAAGCAATTGATGGCAGGGTCCCAACATGCCAACAAGGCAGTAGACATAGCCCCATCAAAGAGGATGGTTTCATAAGAAGCTAGTCTCATGAAGGGCATTATTTTGTTCTTGGAACATTTGTCATGAAAAGGTTTCATTCGCAGAAACCATGCTCATGCATCCACTCCTGAAATCCAACCTTTAAAAGGTTTGCTGGTCAAAGGCCAATGCAAATGTTGAAGGGATTTTGGAGCAAATGGAAGCGTTCTGGGCTTATTATCTTCTAAGATAATATGGTCCAAGAATAGGTAGCACTGTTGCTCTAAGACAATTTGGCGCTTTGGTTTCTGAATCATGAAAGGAAAACAAGGACCAATAGTGGCAATCCTGAACTCCAAAGGAGTATTAGAGTCAGAGCTTTTGTTCACATACCAGAACACTTGAGACTTATAAGTCCCAAGGTTCACTCTAATGGCGTTGCATAATTGACGAGTTGCCTCAGATTGCATGGCATCACGTTTTTTTGCAAGTGCTTCTCGAATTTCATCCTCACAAATTCTTTCATTAGACATGATGAATTGAAATTTTGTGATGGTTGTGAATTCTTAAGAAATAAATTAGATTTGTCTGAAAGATCTCCAATTTTCCTATAATCCTTGAAAAGGGTATTAATGGAGAAGACAACCAAAATGAAACAATAAATTTCACTTGAATTGGACACTTTTAAGACCTTTTTTTATTTATTTCCTTAACTGAAAGGAAAATCAATTTTCTGGAATTTAGTGATTTACATGAATGGTTTTGTAAAAATGATGTAAAATTGTATAAATTTCATATGAACATGATTTTTACATTTTTAAAAAGCTACTGATGTTTTCTTCAAATTTGATATTTTTAGTTTTATTTAAATGACATTATTTTAAACTTTTTTGACAGAACAATCCTTGGTGGTACTGGACAAAATCAGTTTTGCACAACAAAGTTGTATAATTTTTAATTATTTACACAAAATTCTTTTTTTAGAAATTCCAAATCCCAATTGCTGGAAACATCTTGCAATACATAGGAAAAATATTAAATCCTACAAACTATTCTAATAACACAGACGAAAAATTGAATGAAATACGAAATTAAAACTGATTATAATTACAGCATCACATGCATTTTCTTTTTTTTATGGAGATGTTTATGCACAACTTGTCTTGAATCTTTTTATGAAAATATTTTTGGTGATGAATAACAACTTGATTAAGGAAAATCACATAATCACATTGTTTCCTAAGAGCCACCCCATTAGAGGTGACTATTCTAGCCGGGGTGATTTAAGGTTGGGAACCTATTAGGACTTCCACATACCCAAATCACTCCAAAGATTAAAAAATGATAAGAAGAAAACAAGGAAGAAGTTAGTAGATGATTAAGAAGATAATAAAAATAACAAAAACTTCAACTTTACCTTGCTAGCTCAATGATGCACTTCCTTTTTGTTAATTTCTCTACCTTTTTTGTGATTTTCTTAATTTCTAAGTGAGTTTCGAAATATTCTTAATTGCTAACTTTAACTCTTTTTATGTTTTTTGTTCTTTTGATGAACTTCTTTTACTTACTACTTATCTTACTAACTTTTATTTCTTTTCTGAAGTGTGATTTCTTTAGAGGAAAGGAGTAGAGAAGATGAGAGAATTAGTTAAGTTAAGTTGAACTCTTTCAACTTCCTTACTTACTAATTATGACTTTTGCTTAGATGGAATGAAGTGAAAAGGGGATGGTATTTATAGAGAAATGAGGAATGTGAACTAGGGTTTCAATGAGGGAGAAAATCAGATTTTTCATCCAAAAAATCTGATTTTCTTCATCCTTAATCACCTTAATGACATTACTCTAATGAGCTTATCCTAATGACATCATCAAATCTCTTTGGAAACACAAATATTCTTATTCTTTTTAGATTTGCTCATTAATGAGGCAAGATCAGATTTTCAGAAAATATTCTTCCTAAAACATCCTAATATGTAAAAAAAAAGTTACATTGAAAATCGTGGAAATGAAACTGGCCAGAATGCTGCGCCTAGCGTAGGAAGCTGCGCTAGGCACAGCACCTTGCGCTAGGCGCAAGGTCTGCGTCTGGCGCAGAGCATGCTTGTGCGCTAGGCGCACAATCATGCGCTAGGCGCATGATTGTGTGCTTAGCGCACACTTGATTCTTCCGGGAAAAAAATCCGGATTTCCCCCTCTTACACATGGGATTTGATTATTATTCTCACATCTTTTCATGATTATTATTCTCTTACTAATGGATAAAGGATGTGTTTAGTGGATAAAGAATATATTCTGATTATTTATCCAATGAACAATGACTTGACCATCAAGGAAACTGATTAATGTCGGTTTTGGGATACGACTAAAATCCCGACGCCTAATTGCGACTTGTTTTTCATTTTTCCGAAAGACTAACTTAAGACAATTAATGAAAACTCGTCAAATTAATGAAGACGAGCATGATTATTCTACGAATCATTTTATTAAAAACGGTGGTGGTAGTTATTGACTACGACTCACGAAAATTATACTTCTAAGCCGAAGCTGTATGACTAATACGCAAAAATGGAAAATTCGTGCGACGGAATGAAACTTGCGCATCGGGTGCGCGCTCCACGATGCATGACGTTTTTGTTATTTTTATTTTTCAAAACCTTTATTTATCCGTAAAAAGGGTTCAAAATTTGGTGTCTACATATAGCTGATTATGTTCTTTAACATGGTGAAAGATGGGAAGTTCAATTCCATATTTACCTGTTGGAGAAGTCCCGGTAATGAAGGCAATATCAGCTAATGTCACATTCGTTGGTCCTCATCGGAACAAGAAGCAATTGATGGCAGGGTCCCAACAAGGCAGTAGACATAGCCCCATCAAAGGGGATGGTTTCATAAGAAGCTAGTCTCAAGAAGGGCAATATTTTGTTCTTGGACCATTTGTCATGAAAATATTTCATTCGCAGAAACCATGCTCTTACATCCACTCCTGAAATCCAAGCTGTAAAAGGTTTGCTGGTCAAAGGCAAATGCAAATGTTGAAGGGATTTTGGAGCAAATGGAAGCGTTCTGGGCTTATTATCTTCTACGATAATATGGTCCACGAATTCTTGTATTAGACATGATGAATTGAAATTTGGTGATGGTTGTGAATTTTTAAGAAATGAAATAGATTTGTCTGAAACATCTCCAATTTTCCTAAAATCCTTGAAAATTGTATTAATGGAGAAGACAACCAAAATGAAATAATAAATTTCACTTGAATTGGACCCTTTTAAGACCTTTTTTATTTATTTCCTTAACTGAAAGGAAAATTAATTTTCTGGAATTTAGTGACTTACATGAATGGTTTTGTAAAAATGATGTAAAAATGTATAAATTTCATATGAACATGATTTTAACATTTTTGAAAAGCTACTGATGTTTTCTTCAAACTTGATATTTTTAGTTTTATCTAAATGACTTTATTTTAAACTTTTTTGATAGAACAATCCTAGGTGGTACTGGACAAAATCAGTTTTGCACAACAAAGTTGTATAATTTTTAATTATTAACACAAAATTCGTTTTTTAGAAATTCCAAAGCCCAATTTCTGGAAACATCTTGCAATACATTGGAAAAATATTAAATCCTACAAACTATTCTGATAACACAGACGAAAAATGGAATGAAATACGAAATTAAAACTTATTATAATTGCGGCATCACATTTTCTTTTTTTATGGACATGTTTATGCACAACTTATCTTGAATCTTTTTATGAAAATATTTTTAGTGATGAATAACAACTTGATTAAGAGAAATCACATATTCACATTGTTTCCTAAGAGCCACCCCATTAGAGGTGACTATTCTAGCTGGGGTGATTTAAGGTTGGGAACCTATTAGGACTTCCACATACCCAAATCACTTCAAAGATTAAAAAATGATAAGAAGAAAACAAGGAAGAAGTTAGTAGATGATTAAGAAGATAATCAAAATAACAAAAACTTCAACTTTACCTTGCTAGCTCAATGATGCACTTCCTTTTTGCAAATTTTTCTACCATTTTTTTGATTTTCTTAATTTCTAAGTGAGTTTCTAAATATTCTTAATTGCTAACTTAAACTCTTTTTGTGTTTTTTCTTCTTTTGATGAACTTCTTTCACTTACTACTTATCTTACTAACTTTTATTTCTTTCCTTAAGTGTGATTTCTTTAGAGGAAAGGAGTAGAGAAGATGAGAGAATTAGTTAAGTTAAGTTGAACTCTTTCAACTTCCTTACTTTCTAATTATGACTTTTGCTTAGATGGAAAAATTAAGGAGGAGAAGAGTAGTAGAGAGAGAAGTTGTGAAGTTGAATTGGTTTTTATTCAACTTGGTTTGAAGTGAAAAGGGGAGGGTATTTATAGAGAAATGAGGAATGTGAACTAGGGTTTCAAAGAGGGAGAAAATCAGATTTTTCATCCAAAAAAATCTGATTTTCTTCATCCTTAATCACCTTAATGACATCACTGTAATGACCTAATCCTAATGACATCATCAAATCTCTTTGGAAACACAAATATTCTTATTCTTTTTAGATTTGCTCATTAATGAGGCAAGATCAGATTTTCAGAAAATATTCTTCCTAAAACATCCTAATATGTAAAAAAATTACATTGAAAATCGTGCAAACGAAACTGACCAGAATGCTGCGCCTAGCGCTGGAAGCTACGCTAGGCACATCACCTTGCGCTAGGCGCAAGGTCTGCGTCTGGCGCAAATCATGCTTGTGCGCTAGGCGCATGATTGTGTGCTTGGCGCACACTTGATTCTTTCGGAAAAAAAATCCGGATTTCCCCCTCTTACACATGGGATTTGATTCTTATTCTCACATCTTTTCATGATTCTTATTCTCTAACTAATGGATAAAGGATGTGTTTAGTGGATAAAGAATATAATCTTATTCTTTATCCAATGAACAATGACTTGACCATCAAGGAAACTGATTAATGCCGGTTTTAGGATATGACTAAAATCCCGACGCCTAATCCGACTCGTTTTCATTTTTTCGAAAGACTAACTTAAGACAATTAATGAAAACTCATCAAATTAATGAAGATGAGCATGATTATACTACGAATCATTTTATTAAAACGGTGGTGGTAGTTATTGACTACGACTCACGAAAATTATACTTCTAAGCCGAAACTGTATGACTAATACGCAAAAATGGAAAATCGTGCGACGGAATGAAACTCGCGCTCCGGGGCGCGCGCTCCACGATGCATAACGATTTTGTTATTTTTATTTTTCAAAACCTTTATTTATCCGAGAAAAGTGTTCAAAATTTGGTGTCTACATATAGCTGATTGTGTTCTTTAACATGGTGAAAGATAGGAAGTTCAATTTCATATTTACTAGTTGGAGAATTCCCGGTAATGAAGGCAATATCAGCTAATGTCACAGTCATTGGTCCTCATCGGAACAAGAAGCAATTGATGACACGGTCCCAACATGCCAACAAGGCAGTAGACATAGCCCCATCAAAGGGGATGGTTTCATAAGAAGCTTGCTAGTGTCAAGAAGGGCAATATCTTGTTCGTGGACCATTTGTCATGAAAAGGTTTCATTCGCAGAAACCATGCTCTTGCATCCACTCATGAAATCCAACCTTTAAAAGGTTTGCTGGTCAAAGGCCAATGCAAATGTTGAAGGGATTTTGGAGCAAATGGAAGCGTTATGGGCATATTAGCTTCTAAGATAATATGGTCCAAGAATAGGTAGCACTGTTGCTCTAAGACAATTTGGCGCTTTGGTTTATGAATCTTGAAAGGAAAACAAGGACCAATAGTGGCAATCCTCTCCTCCAAAGGAGTATTAGAGTCAAAGATTTTGTTCACATACCAGAACACTTGAGACTTATGAGTTCCAAGGTTCACTCTAATGGCGTTGCATAATTGACGAGTTGCCTCAGATTGCATGGCATCACGTGTTTTAGCAAGTGCTTCACGAATTTCATCCTCACGAATTCTTTCATTAGACATGATGAATTGAAATTTGGTGATGGTTGTGAATTCTTAAGAAATGAATTAAATTTGTCTGAAAGATCTCCAATTTTCCTAAAATCCTTGAAAAGGGTATTAATGGAGAAGACAACCAAAATGAAACAATAAAAGAAGAAAACACGTGTAGAATGCGTGATATCTTTTATTTCGGGTCATGTTTAATTCGGTCATGTTAAAGCCTAGTTTTAACAATTTAAAACATAAGGTCCTGAAGTCATCTAAAAGCCTATTTCCAAAGGGCGCGTGACTTGAAAGCCCATTTCTAGGGGTCAGTTACTCAAGTGTAATAAAATCTTCACACTACTCAGCTCCTGAAACACTATCTCCTTAACCTCCTTCTCCAAAAAACTTCCATCTCCAGAAAATGGACTCCCCTCAACCATCTGCTGAGTTCTGTATTACAGGGACTCATGAGGTCAACCCTCAAGAGGTTGACCAGCCCTTCTTCCCTCCTCCAGAAATACTAGAGGAGAGAGAGGAAGAAGAAGAGGAAGAGGAAGAAGAAGAAGAAGAAGAAGAAGAAGAAGAAGAAGAAGAAGAAGAAGAGGATACCCCTCCAGCATCAGACGAATCTGATGGTGATGATGATGATGAGGATAAAGATGATGAGCCCCCTGCTCAATGGAGGAGGGTTGATTATTTCCCTGAGGAGGTCTCTAGTGGTGAACACCGCTCTTACTCTTCTGGAGATGGCTCCGATAAGGGTGCCGCTGGAGATGACGATGAGTCCTCACTGGACTCTGACGCCTTCAAGCCTCGCTCTCCAAGGGACTGATTTAGGCCTAGGATTTAGAATTCCAAAAATTCTAAATAGGTTGTAATTTTTATTCTAAAATAGAAATTTCAGCCATTGGTTGTAAATTTTATTTTCATTAATGAAATTTAAATTTCCTTAATTTGTTTAAATTTCTTTTACCTTATATTTTGTTTGGGTTATTTATTTTGTTCAATCTAAATTGGGCAAATTATATTATGTTATTAAAAAATAACTATCAAATCAAATAATGCAAAATATACGGTTAAGATTGAATGGAAGAGAGATGAAGTGTCTCTTGGGATATTAAACTCTTAAAATCTGAAGTTACTTCTAAAGTGCAACAATTACCGCCCAACTGCATACGCCACTAATGGCTAACTCCTAGCAATGATATGACACATTAGGGGGTAATGGACAAATCCATTCCTACCCACTAGGGCTATAATTTGAAGTGATTAAGATCAGTTCTTATATTAAAATAACGTGATATGTTATCTAAAAAAGATAATATCAAACGCTTCATCTATCCCTAATAAATAGAAGTGACAGTTATCATAATAAGTATTATAAATACGTTATTTTAACTCTGAAATTCTTCATTCCTCAACTACTTTGCTTCAGAATAAAAAATCCTAAGAAAAGTCTCGAGTATGGCGAATCAACAAATCGCTCCTCCATCAATCTATCCTGGAGAATGCAAGGTGCACGAATGTATTAGAGACATCTCAAAAGAAGATTGGGAAGAATTCAAGGAAGAAGAAACGAAAAAATGGCACTCCAAAATCATCAAGCTCTTTGAAAGGGATCAAAGGTCCAACCTGGAGACTTGGAGGAACAAAGGTCCAGTGCTGCTATGATAGGAAATGACATAGATTTTCAAGCACTAAATCTTTGGCCAATAATAGGGAAGGAAGAATTGCTGAAGCTACTAGGTATTTGCAAAGCATGGGGGAAATGTATTGCAAAACAACATTTTTTTCCTGATCTCGAATTGAAGTACAACAGGTCTTTAATCTATGAAGGTTGCCTGGGTGTGTTCAATCGAAAATCCAGAATGATCCAAATAGATGAAAATCTAAGTTTTAAAAAACTCATACAGTATAAATGTCTTTGTTCTGTGTGGCAAGAAGGCCTAGGGGTAAGGGAAGAAGACATCCTATGCTCCTAGAAGATCTGCCGGATGATGATGTCCCTGGTGTTGATGAAGAGGAAGAACCTTAAGTCATCACTAGTTTTATTCATCTCTGTGGTTGATAGATTAGGCGATGTTCAAAATGTTTCTAGTGATAGTGCATATCTTAAATCCTTCCTAGGAATTATGTAATTACTTGAATTAAGTCAATGAACATATTCTTAAAGATGTCTTATGATTTCAATTACTAAATTTATGTCATTCTTTCTTACTTCCATATCATATATCAATTGTGGGCTTGATTGTTATTCATAAAATGAAAAATGAACCCAAAGGAAGTAACAAATGCCTAAAAGGTGACGTATTAATTTTAAGACTTATCAACAAATTGATAGCCTTAAAATAAATAATAATCAACAAAAAGTCCATAAACTTCTCGAAAAAAGGATTCAAAGTACTCAATTACTCACTAATCCTAGAAGTTATTATGAAAGTAACAGTTGAATAAACGAACTGGTTATTTAAAGGGGCTTGGCCATAGCATCCCATCATCACATTTTCATTTTAAAAAATTAAAATGAACAACGAAGCATATTCAGACTTGGCAGCCGAGTTTGATGATGATTGTTTTAATCATCGCTTCGCCCTCGACAACATAGAGGAAGACAAAGGAGCCTTCATCACAAATGAAAGGGCCAGATGGGCAGAGCAAATGTCACGCATCTTTGGCGATGAACCTGTAATGGGGCCAGAAGATCCTGGGTTGGTGGAATCAAGCGCTACAAAGGTCGGTACAAATATCAATCTCCTGTTGTAGACACATAATCGTGTCTCCCCATTTAGTACCCTATGATGATCAATACCCTGCTCCAATTGGTCCGGATCGAAGAAAGAATAAAGAACGAGTCTAAAATAAAATATTTTAAGCCCAATCCATTTTATAACCTTTTTTATTAAACCATTTCCAAAACCCTTTTTATAAATAATTTTATAAAAGCCAATTTTCTAAAACGTTTTAAATTAACTTTTTAAGGCCCATCTTTGAAAACCTTTTAAAAATAGTTTTATGAAAGCCCAATTTATATAACCCCTTTTCTAGCACAATTTAATTAATAGAATTAATTAATTTTATTGATTAGTTTTATTAATAAATAATAATCTTTTCTCGAAGTATTTTTAAATATCTTTTATCTAACTATTTTCTAAAATCTTTTTTAATAAAAATAACCTTTCTCCAAAGTGTTTTCAAAATATCTCTTACTAACTCTTTTCTAAAATCTTTTTCTAATCAAAATGTTTTAGAGGCCTACTAACTTTCGGAAACCTATTGCATCCCAACTACCTAAACATATATATATAACTCATCTCCTCACCGCTTAACAACTGACACGGCAGCCTAACTAATCTCACAACCCACGCACACTCTAATCTCTCTCATACTCACCAAATCATTCGACCCTACTGCCATCTAACAAATCCACATCACAAACCAATTCTCCTCTCATAATCTCCTAGATTCATCATCATTCATCACCCTAATTCCCTAGCACCCGATTCATCACCTGCGCATCATTATACTAACCAACAATCATCTTCCCTCCTAATACATAATAACAGCACACCATCACCGACTCATCATATAATAAATACCAAGATCATCACACTATTTACTCACACGCATGATCATCATCATAATTCATCATCATCTAAATACTGCAACCTACAAAAGTCCACCACATCTACACTAATCTCACGCACCTTAATACATATTACGAAACTGATTTACAAAAGAAACTATTTTTAACGACTCGTACAACTATTCAATTTTCCAAGATCCGTACAAATCAACGACCTCGCACGGTGGTATAATTTCTGAGGGTCAACAAAATTAACTACCTTTATTTTATTTCTTTATTTATTTTTATTATATTCTTGAAGTTACTAACATTCTATTCATGATGTAGGTTATTAATATATTCCCGCGACTGTAAGTATTGTACATATTATACTAACTCCCTGCAATATTTTATTTTCTTATTGTTATTATGTATTATGAACATATTATTTTTCATGCCTGATTGCAATATTTATCCCCTTGTATTTATTGCTAAACAAGACCCAAAGAATTGTTCTAATTAATTCAGATAATTTGGACAACCTGCTAGGAACCTTGTAATTTGATTGCATAATAACTTGTCACTAAATAATTAGTCTTTTTTTGTGTTTCCTGAACCAACCTAGATTAATTATTTTTAGGGTGCTTTAAAACGTTATATGATTATTCTTTTGCAATGTTGTGAATCGATATTTAGTAGAGGCCAGCAATGGGCAAATGTGGTTTATTATGACCATATTTGTACCCTCACCCCTGAACTCAATCTCTGGTTCATTTTGACCATCTATGGAGTCAGGACGGGGTAATCTACATTGGATAAGTCCCTAAGATGTCCCTACAGTTCAATATCCAATTAAGTTTATAAGTTTTCTTCTAAAAATTTGTTGGCGACTTCAAAAACATATTTTTAATAAAACCTTAACAATGGGGTAGTCAAATAAACGCTCACACCGCGTGTAGCCATTAAAGGAATTAAAAATCCACGCCTACACCTGTCCACCCACATATGGCCCAAATTGGACGGGAAATCACAAGACAAACTGCTAACAGTTTGTAAGAAGTGGGGCAACGAGGTTTCCACTATCTTAAATTTCCCAAGGCCTCAAAGGATGAATTGGGTCTACGCCAAGAGTCTAACTCTTTCCTGCACTCAGACCTCCCTCAAAGTGGTGAGGATAGATGAGGGCCAAGAAGAAAGTCAGGGGAGGATAGTACTTTTCAAGTGCGTCTGCAAATTGTGGCAGCTATTAGCCCAAGAATATTTCCTTCCTTGGATGTACATTGCAATGATCGACAGGAGATACGTCTGGGACAATATCTACCACAGAACTATCTTCAAGGCAAGGTTCAACAACTCCCCTGGAGAGAACTACCACTTCGCAACTATCAGGAGTAGTGCAGGGCGCGAGTTGGAAGTCTACGAAATGGTAAGGGTAGTGTGTAGGAACCACTTCCAAACATTGTCTCTAAATCCAAGCATTTTCAATTAATTAATGACTCTATCTTCATAAAGATAAGTCATAGGATGAATGTAATTAAGTTACCCCAAATGGTAACTTCATTAATAATACATTTATTTATTATTATTATGATCCAATCACTTTAATCTAAGTTTTGTTTCATCAAATTGAAATAAAACGGTTATTTGTCCAGATAACTTATTATTTTCCCTAAAAAACTGTCTATCACTTTGCATAAAATGAGGCAGTTAGGAAATAATTATTAGACGGATGAAACATTTAAACTTCTAAAAATCAAAGATGGATTACACATATCATCCCATGTTTCACCAATCTGCTTCGGAAAATATGTCATATCCATCAAAATGCCCAAACCATCATAAGGCATTGAATGTCATATCTAAAGACAAGGATGAATTTAGTAAGAATGAATCCACCAAATGGGTTTTTGCTATCCAAAAATACTTTAGAGATAATCTTGTCATACAACAAGATCCGAAAATTAAACGAGAATCTAAGGCCTTCCAAATAGGGTCCAATTTAGATCTCGTAAAAGAATTGATATTTCCTAAACTTGAGAGGAATGATCAGGTTACACCTCTTCTGGTGTGCAAATCATGGGGCAAAGTCATTACGAAAGAGATGTGGAAACCTAACATGGCTTGGAGATATTTAATGAGGCTCTTTGTCAAGGGAACAACAAAGAAAGTAAAAATCTATAGATTAGTGGATGGGTCATCATCAAGAGGTTTGGTACAATACAAATGCGCATGTCAAATTTGGTACAATCTCATGACCTATGATGTAAGTCCTTGTTGGTTATCTCCAAATAATCGTACAAGTTCGTATCTTGAAGAAAACTTCTTAATGGATTTCACAATGGCTAGAAAGAAGGGTGAAAGAATACACGAAAGGTTATTCTTCTCAACCAAATTCAGTCATCCTAAAAGAAAGTTCATCGATCACCTTAGAACAATGGAGGAAGTCACATTCTAAATACTACTGGATGATATTGGCTACAACCATTAAAAGTCCTTCTCTGATCATAATTTGTGGGTGCTGAGTACATCACTCCACAAATCAGGGGGGCAATTTGTTACCACCATTTTTAAATGTCTAGTAGCATTTATTATGGTACATTGTATTGGACCTCAAAAGGTTTAATTTTATCTTAATATGAAGGCCCAACATGAGTATGAAGCCCATTACACAAAGTCAAGATAAGTCAAAGTCAATAGAGGAAGACCATCAAGACCATTAGGAGACGAAAGTCAAGAATGATAAACGTACAGGTGGTTAAAGAGCAATCATTAGACGAATCCACATAAGGAAGAATGTGCAAGGCTACGGTTATTCAGCGCCAGAAGACGATTGAGATTTGAATCAATGATGATTCAAATGTTTTCCCTCCAAGCAAGCACGGAAGTTACACACCATGTTTCTCTATAAATAGAGGAACGATGATCAAGAAAAACAACAACACAAACACACAACAACTTGCACTTACTCTTTTCTTAGAGTAGCCTAGCCTTAGCCTAGCCAACCCCCTTATGGAGTTATAGTTTAGTTCCTTAGACGTAGAACATGTTCTGGCAACGAGTTCTGTAATTCTCCGATTGAAGCAAGGAACCATGGAGGTAACAGCCTTCGTGTCTTCCCTTTAGTTGTCCAGCCTGGCTTATCCCCCTATGTGTTGTATAATCTTTCTTAAAGTTTGTGGCATGTATGGGAATATTGTGCTTTAATTAATAGATTAATTATTGTTTGCTCTATTTATTGCATTTCGCCTGAATTTATTGGGTGATGTAGTTTAATCCTTGATTAAATTGCAACAAAATACGTTAGCAAGGTTTTATCTAATTAAAATTGATAACCCCCAGGGGCTAAGTCTCCCAAGACATTCAGTATCAAACTATTGGGTGTGCATTGAGTTCTTTGCAAAGTCAACCAACTGATTTTGCACCAACAGCGCTGCTGCAGCAGGTGGATGGCGCTTAGGCGCGGGGTCGGCAGTCAAGCGAGGTTTACCCTCCGCGGCAGACGAAGAGGAAGAATGTGAGCCTTACCGAATTTCTCCTCCTGCCACGAGGGGCGACCATGAATCTTGAAACAAGATGAAATCTCATGCCCACGTTTTTACAGTAGGAACAAACCAGTTTAGTCTTATCAGGGCGATCAAAGGAGCCCTTCACATCAAATACGTGAACATCCTCAGTCAAGGTTTTGTCTCGAGTCATACCGCGAACACGTTCCTCTTGAAGGAACGCTTGGTAGGCGCGGGTGAGATTATGAGGAGGTTGTTGAGAGAGAAGATTGGAACGAAAAGTAGAATATAAGGAGTCATCCACGCCAATGTAAAATTGGTGCAATTTCTCATCCTCTTGATCGGCGGCAAATTTATCGGCGACATCACATGTACAGTGGCCACACGTGCAACCATGAAGAGGTTTCAATCGCGCTAAATCGTCATACAATCCCATTAGAGTGTTGTAGTAGTCCTCCATAGTCATAGTATTGGTTTATCTACAAGTAGCAATGTTAGCACGAAGCTGTTGAAGGCGTGGGCCATCGACGAAGCAAAACCGAGTCTCTAGATATAACCACAAGGGCCGAGCCTCATCATGATACGGGATAAAGGCAGCAAGTTTGGGGTCCATACTTCGGAGCATCCATGAAACAAGCATAGAATTCACTGTATCCCAGTCAAGTAACTTCTTCTTTTTAGGAGGTTTGGTTATAGTGCCATCAACAAGGCGAGCCTTGAGGGACAATGTGATTGCCCGAGCCCACGATAAATTATTATCTCCCTTGAGAATCACGTGAATGATTAGGTTGTCGGGTTGATCACCGGAACCCAAGTAGAAAGGGGAGGAAGAATCGATTTTGAGTCTTCTGTCATGGTGGCGCCGTCGTGAGGAAGGGCCGAGTAGGTATGCTGCTGCCGTGAGAAAAACAGAGGTAGGGTAGAAAACAAAACGGCAGTAGGGAGTAGGGTTAGCTATGGCTGTGATACCATGTTGGGAATGATTTTCCTTGGTTGTATTGCTTTCCATGATTAACAATAAATACAGCCTAATCACAAGCTAATGGGCTTTACATATTAATACATCCTAAAACAATAAAAACATTATACACAAATAGAGGCCCAAGGTGCCTAACATCACAACTACATTAAAAGGCAAAGGCAACACCACAAAATCGTTGCAATAGGGCTAAAAGACGTTGCAATAGGCCTACTGCAACGGTTTTGTAACGTCGCATTTGTTGGCGTTGCAATAGGCCTACTGCAACGACTAGTAGAGTTATTGCAACGGATAAATGTGTCGTTGCATTAGATCATCTATCTTTTGCAACGGCTTTGTTAGTGGCAGGTTATGCAACATTCTTGGCTAGTGCAACGCCTACCGTTTAAGCTAGTGCAACGGATTTTTTTTTTCATTTTTGTGGGGATATTGCAATGATTATTACTGTAACCTAGTGAAAACCTATAATATTACAGCCCTGTATATATATTAGTAACGATGCAACAAATGCCAAAATACTCTTGAAATGCCAAAAATAATTGTCATATTTGTATTATAATTTCCAAAACTAATTAAAGTAAGAGTATACATGACAAATCCTAATTAACAAAAACGAAAATGTACTGAATCAAACCCAACTAATAAATATTTGTTTTAGTATCACAAATACTTCTAAGTACATATAAATCACTTTCCTTCTAACCAGCAAGTACCACATCACTATAATATAGCTAGCTAAATCATGGCCGATTGTGTGTATAGTGAGACGTCTATGTTTGATCTCCTCCAGTTGGTTCATTATTCACCTAAAAATTCAAACATTGTAATAGGTTAGTAAACGTACACCATCAACAACACAAAAAAAAACTTTTCTCTTTGACAAGCAAAGCAAAAACAAAGCAAGTTCTTTCAAGCAAAAACAAGTTATAACTAATAGTAGCAGCCATTTGAATGGAGATTAGCTACACTTTAGTTTTAGTAACTTTTAAACAATCTAGTCATAGTAGTCCTCTGCGCAAAAGTCTTCTAATTGAGGCATAAGGCAAGATTGACACACTAGTATATTACATTAAGTACGATATGTAAGGCAGAAACAAAAAGAGGGCGAGTTCAGAGTCAATTATGGAGCTGAAGAGCAGAAGAGCTATATTGCTGCATGACTGGTCCACTAATTCTTCCTCTTTTAAGAACTAAAGCTCCTACAAGTGACGAGTAGATTCTCAGTGGAACATATCAAATATAAGGTGCCATTTCAAATAGAGCTGAGTATGTGACTATGACAGTGGTAAAGGTGCCATTTCAATCACGACATTGCAAGCAGGAGGTCAAAACTGGCAAAGTGGTTCATGGAACCATTTTATGAGTTGATTGTTGGTTGCTTCCTCAGAGTTAGTATTGGATTGAAGGATGGACACATCATTTACACGTCGTGCATGGTTCAAAATGTTGTTGCATCTAATCCAAATAAAATATACCAGCATTTACAGGTTGTGCATGGTTCAAAATGTTCATGCACTAGTCAATAGTTTTGTGTACTCAGCTAAGACAGTGAAACAAATATTGCAGGAAAAGAAATCAGTCTCAGCCAGGCCAATGAACATAGCAGTAGAGAGGGGAAAACTGAGGAGAGAGTACCATCCTCAAGAGCAGCAGACCGGAGTTTGAATCCTGGAGATGCTGGATACGACCCTTTTTTCGAGAAGGTGGACTAGATCTACGAACTACTATTCTGCGAAGCAGGAAAGTAAAACTGCTGCAACATCTGAGGTAGCAGCTGAAAGAGGTGGAGTTGATGATATCACCACATCAAACCCTGAGAATAGCATGAATGGTGCTCCTAAATCTGTAGCAAGTGTTGGGTTTAGTGCTACAGCAGCAGCTTTGGTTGTTGCTGCTGGAGTAGGCAAATTAGTGGATACAAAAGAACCAGTGGACTATGAAGCAGAGTCAAACTTGATGCATAATTTTGATCTACTCATTTTTACTTTATGTGCTAGACATATTTGGAGGTGCATATGGAGCAACAACAGCCTTTTTAGCCATAAAGCAGAGGATTGAGGCTAAGATAGGTTGCCAAGTCCCGGTTGACGTTGGATAAAGCATTCAATGACTCTTTCAGTGGTGATTATAAGAGGAGGAGAGGGTTTTAAAGTTAGGAAATATCGTCTCAGGTTAGTCGTACTAAGAGTAACAAAATTTTGCAGTGAGATGCCTAATGACAAGGTATACTCCCAGGAAAGAAAAAGTAGGTCACATGCATTAGAATTTTCTAGAACGTATTCAACAACATACAAGAAGGCAAACTCAATAGACATACCAAAAAATAGATAATCCATGTGACAACTAGAATAAAATCAGGAAAAAGTCATGGTTGTAGCATATTCCATAGGTTTAGTTCATAAATATGATCATAGAGAAATAAGACCAAAGAACGGTACCTCACGATCTAACAGTTGCGGGCCACTAGAAGCTTGCTTTAGTGCACACGTCAATTTAAGTAGTTTAATCCTCTTAATTGATTTAGTGCACAAGTCATCCAATTTTCAGAACTTATCCTGAAATGAAGAGTGAAAAGAAATTAAAAACATTTGGGACCACTTTTATCAAACTTAGAAACTTCTGGATATAATAGATGTGTTAATGAAAACATGCACTATGCAACAAGAAACTTTGAAAAATCTGGTGAATACTGCCAATTTTAATGAGATCGAAAGACTGAAGTAGATTTTGGTTGAAAACGATTGACTAGCACCTCTCAAGGCTTATTTCCATTTCTTATGAGGGTTAGATGTGGGTATTGGGTAAGAGTGCAAGATTGAGGAACAAGTAGTTGTCGTTACATTATATATACTTCATCCATTCACAAATAAATGCAACAGATTATTCATTTTAGTCGTCACATTTAAATTGTTAACCTTATATTTATGTTAACACTACATATTATATTAGATCTTGTTAAATTTGTTTCGATATTTACTTTTAAAATCTAAAGTTCACCTAACTTCTATTAAATTACATTAGAGATATTAATGGTCAAAAGCGTGGATTACCGATAGTGTAAAGGCAAGTGTTGCACGTATATATGAACCGAGGAAGTAGTATAGGCTAAGAAACATATATGGAGAGCAACGTGTACGACAAGAAAGACTTATCTTGTAAGAATTTTTCAGCTCTGCCGCTCTTTTTTTGTTGGTGCAGAAAGTGATGTGTGAAAGGTTGTGGTTCAGTTGACATGGTGAGAAAAGGAGCCAATATTCTTAAACGTGTATGATTGAAAACTTCCTATGATGCCTCCTAAATTCTATAAATAGACAAAACTATTCATCATTTTGGATCATCTACCTACAAACTCCAGTACTTATAAATCATTCTCTTGCAAACCTTCAATTAGTTGACATTTAATTTCTGCCGATTTAATTACCAGATGACATCTACACTTCAATAATCCAGCTTATTTCAAGATTTGTGGTTATATATAATTAGTTAATGAGAATTAATCATCTAATAGACAAAAGTGATCAACAATGACATATAAGTAGCAGTAGCAGGTGATACAATTTTACAGATTGGCTCAAGTTCTTCCAGAACAAAGTGCTTCCAGACAGATAAATTGTAGCAGTATAAGTCTAGGATACGAATTCATATTGAATATCAGGGTATAATACTTAGAGGTAGATATATAGAAAGCTTGGCTAGACTCTAGCTAACCACATAATAAGCCAACATAACCTATTAAGACCACTAGAAAAGATGATAAGATACAGGTAGAAATTGTGCGGAACGGAAAGTCATGCAAAGCCTCGCAGCAGAAACCACATACCTCCATAATATCTTGCCGCGCATCATTATTAGTTTCGTTCTCCTCGTCATCACCCTCATAGTCTGATGTGAAGTACTCGTCTTCAGATGAAAATATTTCATCATCTCTCCATCCACTAAGAATCTCCTGAGTTTTGTCGAGTAGTACCTTGTTTGCCAAACTTCCAAACCCTTTTGCTTTCATTCTTTCTTCGTTAAGCCTCAAATTCTCTAATCGTTGCCTTTCATAAGGTGGAATCTGATGACGTTGTCCAACAGTAAGCTTGGCTCTATTCCTTATCATCTACAAGGGGGGAAAAATGAGTCAATCAACGTTATTATATATTACAAAAATAAAAAACCGTAAAGATATATTTTATGAGACGATAAATCATGAATTAAACACATGCATTGTAATTCAATATAGACACAAATTCATATCGAATACCAAAGAAAAAAGCCATATATAGTACCATCGGAAAGTTCTCTAGGAAGATTTTGAATAGCATAATGCCAACCCTCTTTAAGCGGATCCTCAATAAAAAAACTTGATGTGCTTGAGATGCTAAGATGAACGGTTCTCTTTGTGAAATATTCTTATTCTTATTCACGACATTCATCCCAAAATCATCCTTTTCCGAATGAAACCACACACATGACACATCTAATCAAGACAACATGATAAGATATGTCAATTATATCTTCTAACGAGCCATAATTGTTCACAGCCCCCAAAACAGGATTTTGATCTCTACTACTAGCAAAACTATGCGTTAAAGCTGTTAAGGTGACTCCATTATTTTGAGTTACGCCATTTTTCTCTCGTTTCATGGTGTGGAACCTATAGCCGTTAACAGAGTAGCCACTAAACTTCTTAGCAACATGAGATGGTCCTTTTGATAACCATTTGATATCATCCGTTATTTTTTCACCTTCTTGAATCTTGAGATCAACTTTCTCTCTAAACCACTCCATGAAATTCTTGCTATGAGTATGCGCGGTATCCCATTTTCTTTTCCTGTGGCTGCTTACAGACAACTTATGCTCACTGTGATTTAATTAAATATGTTAGTATCTATCACAATTAGTAAGATAAAAAAAATAAGAAAAATAATTAGAAAAAATTGCATGTTAAGTTATCTTACTCGATGTATCTCTCAACTTCCTTAGAATCACAATTGAATAACACATATTGATGCACTTTGGCCCGTGTAATGTGATCCATCATAAACCCATAATCCTTCTTCTTTCTATTCCTTCCCTTTCCTCTAATAGGTCGCCTAATATTGGGAAATAATGGATTTGAGATACTAGGATCAACAACATTATCTGAAGGAATGTTTAACCGATTCAAGTATCTTCCACAGAATGCAAGACATTCTTTGGCCAAATATCCTTCAGCCATTGAGCCCTCCGGACGACCCTTGTTCCGAACGTCAGATTTTAACTCTCGGAGGTACCTCTCTATTGCATACATGCACCTAATTCCGACTGGACCACCTAGCTTAATTTCGTCCACCAAGTGAATTGGTAAATGAACCATGACATCAAAGAAGGTAGGTGGGAAAATCTCTTCTAACAGTACAAAGAGTTTCAACAATCTCGGTTGCAAATAGTCGAGATCTTTGGGGTCGATAGCTTTCTTCCATATGCCCTTAAAAAAGGCACACAACCTTAGCAAAGGTTTTGCAACATCTTTGCTCAAAGTTGTCTTGATTGCAACAGGAAGCAAGTAATGCATTAGAAAATGAGCATCATGACTCTTATATCCAGTGATCTTCCTTTCACCAACTTGCACACATCGAGCGATATTTGAAGCATATCCAAGTGGTAGCTTTGCGTTTTTAATGACCTGGCAAAATAATCGCTTCTCTTCTAATGACATCGAGAAGCGTGATTTTAGGAATACTTCCTTACCATCTTCTAGTACTTGAGGATGGAGTTCAGGCATCCAATTTAGGGCTTTTATATCTTGACGAACATTAGCATGATCTTTGCTCTTTCCAGGTAAATCTAACAGTGTCGCAATGATATTGTACATTTTTTTCAATATGCATTATATCAAGATTATGGCGAAGTGAACAATGCTTCCAATATGAAAGTTCAAAAAATATTGGTACCCTTTTCCATGGAACTTCCCTTTCTTGTTTCGTTATCTTTTGCAACTTTCCACATTTATTTCGAAAATCACAAAGTAACTCCATAGTTTCGATTCCTGTTAAACGCACTGGTTGGTCTCTTTGCCCCGTAACTCAATTGAAATATCTCTTATTACGACGCCAGGGGTAGGACAAATCTAAAAAGGTAGGGTGACCCATATAGCAATGCTTGTGGCTTTTGTTGAACAACAAGGATTCAGTTTCATAATGACAAGCAGGGCATGCAAGTTTCCCTTTTGTGCTCCAACCAGACAACATTGCATAAGCAGGAAAGTCACTAATGGTAGACATCAATGCTGCACGCATATCAAACCTTTGATTGCTTAAAGAGTCGTAAGTTTCCAATCCAACCTCCCACAATTCTTTCAAATCCTTGATTAGTGCTTGCAAATAAACATGAATATCATTTCCGCGTATAAGGGACCGGGAATAAGCAATGCTAACATCAAAAATTCAGGCTTCGTAAGCAACCACGGAGGTAAGTTATAATTGATCAATATCACTGGCCATGTACTATGTACAATGCTCATATTGTGGAATGGGTTAAACCCGTCTGAAGCTAACCCAAGCCTCACACTACGAGCATCTTTGGCAAAGTCTCGATATCTCTTATCAAACTTTTTCCATGCTTCACCATCCCTTGGATGCTCTAAAAGCTCATCTTTTGAATCATTATTTTTATGCCATATCATGTCCTTTGCAGTTTTCGGACACATAAATAACCTTTGCAACCTTTTCTTAATTGGAAAATACTTTAGAATTTTAGCAGGAATTTTATAATCCTTCCCATTAGTCTTTTCTTTATCAATTACTTTCCACCTTGAAGTCTTGCAAACATAGCAACTTGTTGCATTTGCATGCTCCTCCCAATACAACATGCAGTCACGAGGGCATGCATCAATCTTCGACAATCTAGCCCTAATACTCTTAAAACATGTTTTACTTCATTAAAAGACTTAGGGCAAATTTGCATCGGGTAGCGTGCATCTAAATATTCCTAACAAAGCCGACATTGCTACATTGCTCAACTTGTGGTCACACTTGTATATAAATAGATGAATAAGAAAGGACAGTTTGGGAAATTTCTTGCAACCTAGATATAATTCCTGTTGACCTTCTTCTATTAATCTATAAAACTTCTTTGCATCTTCATTCGGCCCTTCTCTCAATGTATCATGCAATAACCCCTCTATGTCATCATTCATGTCTAATATTGCATCATGTTCTTCTGTCACATCCTGTTCATTTTCAATTTATATCTAAGTCTAACAACTTATCAGTTCTTGGAACAAAACCATTAACAATGATATGATTCCTAACAACATTTCTATACTGCCAATAACGATAATGAAAAACATTGCAAGGACAACAAATCTGGTTCCCTTGTGCTTTAATAGCGAAAGCCTTACTAATATGCTCAACTCCTTCTTCATATTCAGCACTCCATCTTTGAAGCATCCACCACTTTTTATCTATGTTATCCATTTTGTTCCTTAACGATATGTTGCAAAACAAAACATTAAGTCAGCATCCAATTTGAAAAAATTATAAAAATCCTCAAATTTTAAAACAAATTGTTAATATAAACTTTGAACATTCAATAAAAATAAACCAGCTCCCAAAGCGTTTCACCCACTAAAATAGGAGTAGATTTAGTCAAGAACACATCTTTTAGAACTGCGATCGAATACATTTATCATATGATATTACCCTCCTTTCGCTCGCCAACCACTTTAAGAAACTGAGATAACTCACAGTAGATATCTTTGATCCCCTTTAAAGTGCAAGTAAAATTGCAACTTGTTTATCTCTCATCTCTATTTATGGAGAAGCAGCGAGAAAAACAAATGTGAGAAAAAAAATTGTTCATATTGCAAAATTGCAACTCGTTTATCTCTCATCTCTATTTATATGTATCAATATTTCCTGAAATTGTTGAATGTTTCTGTTCTGGTTATCCGAATTATTGTCCAATTGTTGCGCGTCGCAACATGTAAAACTAATCAAGAATGGTTTTCACCTGAACGTGTACAACCTTGACCGAATCATATATGTGTGCTCTAACTATGGGGAACTATGATGTACTCATCTACACCTAAAGTCTCTTCCATAAGGTAATGTACTATATTGGCTCTCTTTTTTTCTCTCAAGTATCTTTCTTCCCTTGAAAGCCTTTTGGTTTTGAATTCAAGAATTGCCCTTAATAAGTTTACATCCGGCAATGACATTATCTTGTTTTCGTTTGTTAAATCAAGCATATAAAAAGTTTTGTTATTTTAGGCTGCATACTTATAGGCGAGTGCATGTGTTAAAACAGAACCTTTTGATGCACTAAGGTTTTGACGGAGATACTTTGGTTGTCTGTGAAAATCCTTTTATTTACACGCTTGACTTAACCCCCCAAGGATGATGCCTTTCCATTAGCAAATTTTATGAAATTTCACTAGACATTTGTATGCTGTGTTGGAGAAAATAGTTTCCATTATCTTAAGAGTCTATTCCTTATGCTTTCATTTAAGGTAAGTAATAGCGTATGTAGCTATGAATTAATCCAGTGATCAAGCTGGGGGAAACTCAAGATTATGAGGAAACTCCTTATTAACACTCTCCCTCCAGTTTTAACCAAATTGTGCTACAGTCAAACAAATTATTGATTTTTAGAAAAAGGAGTGTTGAGGAAGGGGAGATGCTGAAGAGAAGAAACACTTGAAAATGGGACGAATTTCTGATATTGTAAAATTGATCTACCAATTGTGCTAAAAGAACCCCTGCAAAATTTATTGCTGTCATATTTTATTATTGTTGCTTTACTATGTTTTGTTCTTGTAATGGATGTTGTCATGCAAGAATGGGATGATTTTTCCAATTGCCAATTGTAGCATATTTGACCTTCCTATTTCTCTTATCTCTAAATTCACAGGTTCAGAATGCTGATGATAATGCTTACCCTGCGAATGTTGAAGCTACTCTAAGGTAATGTTTGGTATGAGATTTTTACAGGTTAGAAACGGATTCAATAAAGCATTACCATTACAAAGTGTTTGGTGTGCCTAATCTATAACTGATTCCGTTACTTAAAGGAAATAAATACTGTCCATTTGTTACCGCTCAAAATACAGCAGAAACAGATTCTGTCACCCTGCTCTCTTCTAACTCCTCCTTGTCTGTCACTTTCTAACTCCCTTTTTACACATCTCTCCCTTCTACCTATCTCTCCCTCCTCTTCACACCCTTACCCATTCCATTTTTCTATTAAACCAAACAGTGGATAACAGTAATGCTTACTCTTTCCTTTCCCCTCTCTTAACTATTACCATTCCATTCCGTTTGCTACAATTATACCAAACATAGGGAAATAAGACCAAAGAACGGTACCTCACGATCTAACAGTTGCGGGCCACTAGAAGCTTGCTTTAGTGCACACGTCAATTTAAGTAGTTTAATCCTCTTAATTGCTTTAGTGCACAAGTCATCCAATTTTCAGAACTTATCCTGAAATGAAGAGTGAAAAGAAATTAAAAACATTTGGGACCACTTTTATCAAACTTAGAAACTTCTGGATATAATAGATGTGTTAATGAAAACATGCACTATGCAACAAGAAACTTTGAAAAATCTGGTGAATACTGCCAATTTTAATGAGATCGAAAGACTGAAGTAGATTTTGGTTGAAAACGATTGACTAGCACCTCTCAAGACTTATTTCCATTTCTTATGAGGGTTAGATGTGGGTATTGGGTAAGAGTGCAAGATTGAGGAACATGTAGTTTTCGTTACATTATATATACTTCATCCATTCACAAATAAATGCAACAGATTATTCATTTTAGTCGTCACATTTAAATTGTTAACCTTATATTTATGTTAACAGTACATATTATATTAGATCTTGTTAAAATTTGTTTCGATATTTACTTTTAAAATCTAAAGTTCACCTAACTTCTATTAAATTACATTAGAGATATTAATGGTCAAAAGCGTGGATTACCGATAGTGTAAAGGCAAGTGTTGCACGTATATATGAACTGAGGAAGTAGTATAGGCTAAGAAACATATATGGAGAGCAACGTGTACGACAAGAAAGACTTATCTTGTAAGAATTTTTCAGCTCTGCCGCTCTTTTTTTGTTGGTGCAGAAAGTGATGTGTGAAAGGTTGTGGTTCAGTTGACATGGTGAGAAAAGGAGCCAATATTCTTAAACGTGTATGATTGAAAACTTCCTATGATGCCTCCTAAATTCTATAAATAGACAAAACTATTCATCATTTTGGATCATCTACCTACAAACTCCAGTACTCATAAATCATTCTCTTGCAAACCTTCAATTAGTTGACATTTAATTTCTGCAGATTTAATTACCAGATGACATCTACACTTCAATAATCCAGCTTATTTCAAGATTTGTGGTTATATATAATTAGTTAATGAGAATTAATCATCTAATAGACAAAAGTGATCAACAATGACATATAAGTAGCAGTAGCAGGTGATACAATTTTACAGATTGGCTCAAGTTCTTCCGTAACAAAGTGCTTCCCAGACAGGATAAATTGTAGCCAGTATAAGTCCTAGGATACGAATTCATATCGAATATCGTGGTATAATACTTAGAGGAAGATATATAGAAAGCTTGGCTAGACTCTAGCTAACCACATAATAAGCCAACATAACCTATTAAGACCACTAGAAAAGATGATAAGATACAGGCAGAAATTGTGCGGAACGGAAAGTCATGCAAAGCCTCGCAGCAAAAACCACATACCTCCATAGTATCTTGCCGCGCATCATTATTAGTTTCGTTCTCCTCGTCATCACCCTCATAGTCTGATGTGAAGTACTCGTCTTCAGATGAAAATATTTCATCATCTCTCCATCCACTAAGAATCTCCTGAGTTTTGTCGAGTAGTACCTTGTTTGCCAAACTTCCAAACCCTTTTGCTTTCATTCTTTCTTCGTTAAGCCTCAAATTCTCTAATCGTTGCCTTTCATAAGGTGGAATCTGATGACGTTGTCCAACAGTAAGCTTGGCTCTATTCCTTATCATCTACAAGGGGGGAAAAATGAGTCAATCAACGTTATTATATATTACAAAAATAAAAAAACCGTAAAGATATATTTTATGAGACGATAAATCATGAATTAAACACATGCATTGTAATTCAATATAGACACAAATTCATATCGAATACCAAAGAAAAAAGCCATATATAGTACCATCGGAAAGTTCTCTAGGAAGATTTTGAATAGCATAATGCCAACCCTCTTTAAGCGGATCCTCAATAAAAAAAACTTGATGTGCTTGAGATGCTAAGATGAACGGTTCTCTTTGTGAAATATTCTTATTCTTATTCACGACATTCATCCCAAAATCATCCTTTTCCGAATGAAACCACACACATGACACATCTAAACAAGACAACATGATAAGATATTTCAATAATATCTTCTAACGAGCCATAATTGTTCACAGCCCCCAAAACAGGATTTTGATCTCTACTACTAGCAAAACTATGCGTTAAAGCTATTAAGGTGACTCCACTATTTTGAGTTACGCCATTTTTCTCTCGTTTCATGGTGTGGAACCTATAGCCGTTAACAGAGTAGCCACTGAACTTCTTAGCAACATGAGATGGTCCTTTTGATAACCATTTGATATCATCCGTTATTTTTTCACCTTCTTGATCTTGAGATCAACTTTCTCTCTAAACCACTCCATGAAATTCTTGCTATGAGTATGCGCGGTATCCCATTTTCTTTTCCTGTGGCTGCTTACAGACATTTTATGCTCACTGTGATTTAATTAAATATGTTAGTATCTATCACAATTAGTAAGATAAAAAACATAAGAAAAATAATTAGAAAAAATTGCATGTTTAGTTATCTTACTCGATGTATCTCTCAACTTCCTTAGAATCACAATTGAATAAGACATATTGATGCACTTGGGCCCGTGTAATGTGATCCATCATAAACCCATAATCCTTCTTCTTTCTATTCCTTCCCTTTCCTCTAAAAGGTCGCCTAATATTGGGAAATAATGGATTTGAGATACTAGGATCAACAACATTATCTGAAGGAATGTTTAACCGATTCAAGTATCTTACACAGTAATGCAAGACATTCTTTGGCCAAATATCCTTCGACCATTGAGCCCTCCAGACGACCCTTGTTCCGAACATCAGATTTTAACTCTCGGAGGTACCTCTCTATTGCATACATGCACCTAATTCCGACTGGACCACCTAGCTTAATTTCGTCCACCAAGTGAATTGGTAAATGAACCATGACATTAAAGAAGGTAGGTGGGAAAATCTCTTCTAACAGACAAAGAGTTTCAACAATCTCAGTTTGCAAATAGTCGAGATCTTTGGGGTCGATAGCTTTCTTCCATATGCCCTTAAAAAAGGCAACAACCTTAGCAAAGGTTTTGCAACATCTTTGCTCAAAGTTGTCTTGATTGCAACAGGAAGCAAGTAATGCATTAGAAAATGAGCATCATGACTCTTATATCCAGTGATCTTCCTTTCACCAATTTGCACACATCGAGCGATATTTGAAGCATATCCAAGTGGTAGCTTTGCATTTTTAATGACCTGGCAAAATAATCGCTTCTCTTCTAATGACATCGAGAAGCGTGATTTTAGGAATACTTCCTTACCATCTTCTAGTACTTGAGGATGGAGTTCAGGCATCCAATTTAGGGATTTTATATCTTGACGAACATTAGCATGATCTTTGCTCTTTCCAGGTAAATCTAACAGTGTCGCAATGATATTGTCACATACATTTTTTTCAATATGCATTATATCAAGATTATGGCGAAGTGAACAATGCTTCCAATATGGAAGTTCAAAAAATATTGGTACCGTTTTCCATGGAACTTCCCTTTCTTGTTTCGTTATCTTTTGCAACTTTCCACATTTATTTCGAAAAATCACAAAGTAACCCCTTAGTTTCGATTCCTGTTAAACACACTGGTTGGTCTCTTTGCCCCGTAACTCAATTGAAATATCTCTTATTACGACGCTAGGGGTGGGACAAATCTAAAAAAGAAGGGTGACCCATATAGCAATGCTTGTGGCTTTTGTTGAACAACAAGGATTCAGTTTCATAATGACAAGCAGGGCATGCAAGTTTCCCTTTTGTGCTCCAACCAGACAACATTGCATAAGCAGGAAAGTCACTAATGGTAGACATCAATGCTACACGCATATCAAACCTTCTATTGCTTAAAGAGTCGTAAGTTTCCAATCCAACCTCCCACAATTCTTTCAAATCCTTGATTAGTGCTTGCAAATAAACATGAATATCATTTCCGGCGTATAAGGGACCAGGAATAAGCAATGCTAACATCAAAAATTCAGGCTTCGTAAGCAACCACGGAGGTAAGTTATAATTGATCAATATCACTGGCCATGTACTATGTACAATGCTCATATTGTGGAATGGGTTAAACCCGTCTGAAGCTAACCCAAGCCTCACACTACGAGCATCTTTGGCAAAGTCTCGATATCTCTTATCAAACTTTTTCCATGCTTCACCATCCCTTGGATGCTCTAAAAGCTCATCTTTTGAATCATTATTTTTATGCCATATCATGTCCTTTGCAGTTTTCGGACACATAAATAACCTTTGCAACCTTTTCTTAATTGGAAAATACTTTAGAATTTTAGCAGGAATTTTATAATCCTTCCCATTAGTCTTTTCTTTATCAATTACTTTCCACCTTGAAGTCTTGCAAACATAGCAACTTGTTGCATTTGCATGCTCCTCCCAATACAACATGCAGTCACTAGGGCATGCATCAATCTTCTGACAATCTAGCCCTAATACTCTTAAAACATGTTTTACTTCATTAAAAGACTTAGGGCAAATTTGCATCGGGTAGCGTGCATCTAAATATTCCTAACAAAGCCGACATTGCTACATTGCTTAACTTGTGGTCACACTTGTATATAAATAGATGAATAAGAAAGGACAGTTTGGGAAATTTCTTGCAACCTAGATATAATTCCTGTTGACCTTCTTCTATTAATCTATAAAACTTCTTTGCATCTTCATTCGGCCCTTCTCTCAATGTATCATGCAATAACCCCTCTATGTCATCATTCATGTCTAATATTGCATCATGTTCTTCTGTCACATCCTGTTCATTTTCAATTTATATCTAAGTCTAACAACTTATCAGTTCTTGGAACAAAACCATTAACAATGATATGATTCCTAACAACATTTCTATACTGCCAATAACGATAATGAAAAACATTGCAAGGACAACAAACTGGGTTCCCTTGTGCTTTAATAGCGAAAGCCTTACTAATATGCTCAACTCCTTCTTCATATTCAAGCACTCCATCTTTGAAGCATCCACCACTTTTTATCTATGTTATCCATTTTGTTCCTTAACGATATGTTGCAAAACAAAACATTAAGTCAGCATCCAATTTGAAAAAATTATAAAAATCCTCAAATTTTAAAACAAATTGTTAATATAAACTTTGAACATTCAATAAAAACAAACCAGCTCCCAAAGCGTTTCACCCACTAAAATAGGAGTAGATTTAGTCAAGAACACATCTTTTAGAACTGCGACTGAATACATTTATCATATGATATTACCCTCCTTTCTGCTCGCCAACCACTTTAAGAAACTGAGATAACTCACAGTAGATATCTTTGATCCCCTTTAAAGTGCAAGTAAAATTGCAACTTGTTTATCTCTCATCTCTATTTATGGAGAAGCAGCGAGAAAAACAAATGTGAGAAAAAAAATTGTTCATATTGCAAAATTGCAACTCGTTTATCTCTCATCTCTATTTATATGTATCAATATTTCCTGAAATTGTTGAATGTTTCTGTTCTGGTTATCCGAATTATTGTCCAATTGTTGCGCGTCGCAACATGTAAAACTAATCAAGAATGGTTTTCACCTGAACGTGTACAACCTTGACCGAATCATATATGTGTGCTCTAACTATGGGGAACTATGATGTACTCATCTACACCTAAAGTCTCTTCCATAAGGTAATGTACTATATTGGCTCTCTTTTTTTTCTCTCAAGTATCTTTCTTCCCTTGAAAGCCTTTTGGTTTTGAATTCAGCAATTGCCCTTAATAAGTTTACATCTGGCAATGACATTATCTTGTTTTCGTTTGTTAAATCAAGCATATAAAAAGTTTTGTTATTTTAGGCTGCATACTTATAGGCGAGTGCATGTGTTAAAACAGAACCTTTTGATGCACTAAGGTTTTGACGGAGATACTTTGGTTGTCTGTGAAAATCCTTTTATTTACACGCTTGACTTAACCCCCCAAGGATGATGCCTTTCCATTAGCAAATTTTATGAAATTTCACTAGACATTTGTATCTTGTCTTTGGAGAAAATAGTTTCCATTATCTTAAGAGTCTATTCCTTATGCTTTCATTTAAGGTAAGTAATAGCATATGTGGCTATGAATTAATCCAGTGATCAAGCTGGGGGAAACTCAAGATTATGAGGAAACTCCTTATTAACACTCTCCCTCCAGTTTTAACCAAATTGTGCTACAGTCAAACAAATTATTGAGTTTTAGAAAAAGGAGTGTAGAGGAAGGGGAGATGCTGAAGAGAAGAAACACTTGAAAATGGGACGAATTTCTGATATTGTAAAATTGATCTACCAATTGTGCTAAAAGAACCCCTGCAAAATTTATTGCTGTCATATTTTATTATTGTTGCTTTACTATGTTTTGGTCTTGTAATGGATGTTGTCATGCAAGAATGTGATGATTTTTCCAATTGCCAATTGTAGCATATTTGACCTTCCTATTTCTCTTATCTCGAAATTCACAGGTTCAGAATGCTGATGATAATGCTTACCCTGCGAATGTTGAAGCTACTCTAAGGTAATGTTTGGTATGAGATTTTCACAGGTTAGAAACGGATTCAATAAAGCATTACCATTACAAAGTGTTTGGTGTGCCTAATCTATAACTGATTCCGTTACTTAAAGGAAATAAATACTGTCCATTTGTTACCGCTCAAAATACAGCGGAAACAGATTCCGTCACCCTGCTCTCTTCTAACTCCTCCTTGTCTGTCACTTTCCAACTCCCTTTTTACACATCTCTCCCTTCTACCCATCTCTCCCTCCTCTTCACACCCTTACCCATTCCATTTCTCTATTAAACCAAACAGTGGATAACAGTAATGCTTACTCTTTCCTTTCCCCTCTCTTAACTATTACCATTCCATTCCGTTTGCTACAATTATACCAAACATGCCCTAAGTTTCATCCTTCAAGATACCAGAATTACTATTCTTAATAATGAGATAGGATTTAATGCAGAGAATATACGAGCTCTTTGTGATGTAGGGAACTCTACCAAAAAAGGATCTTTTGCCGGCTACATTATATTGGACAAAAGGGAATTGGTTTCAAATCAGTTTTTCGGGTATGCAGTTAAATGCTCATTTTATCATTTTCTTGATCCCGCTGAACTCCCAAACTCCATTTGCCAGCCCGCACAGATGCAGGGCGTATTGAACTCCCAAATTCCTGTTCGATCAGTTACTATATTATGTTCTCTGTTTATGGATCTCTTTTCTCCCTTGTTTTAGGAAAAGTTAGGAGTATTGAAATCGAAAAAGATTTTGGGAAGGTTTTAATATTTCGTGAAAAAAAATAGAGGGAAAGAGATAATTGCGGGAATTTGGCGCACGTTGCCAAAACTAATGTCTACTGCAACGACCCATATCAAAACGTTGTTGCAGTTTCACCTAATGCAACGACCCTTATTAAACCGTTGTTGTAGATCTATCTCATGCAACGGTCATTGTAAAGCCGTTGCAATAGCTCAATTCACGAACCTAAATTGACATGAACCGTTGCAATAGATGCTCCTACTGCAACGGTATAAAAAACGATCGTCGCATTAGCTAATTTTAGCCATTGCCTTTGATAAAAATGTAGTAGTGCAGCTGCCCAAAATATTTTTCCTGCTATCTCACCTCCAAATTTAAGATATGGTGGCCGGTTGGCTGCCCAAAATATTTTTCCTGCTATCTGTAATGTCCTAGTAACAAATCCTAAGAAAATTTCATATTTCCAAAACTATCAAACAAGGAAGCATAAAGTAACCTATTCCAAGTATCTGGCAATCCAGGAAGACACCAATGACTACAATCAACGTAAGACATGAGAGAGTTCTTATATTCATGTGTATATATCTTCCAGTTTTTGCTTTTGTAGGCAGATGGATGTGCATCAATTCTATACTGTGTGAGTTTTGTGATATTTAAGTAGGTCACCGCATGAGATTTGCTCCTCTCATTGATTACTCTCTCAATAATATTGATCAAAGATATGGGTAAAGAATCTTCATATAATTCACCCATTATGGGTTGGGTCGAGTTGTAGCACCATTTCTTGTTGTGCAATGCTGAAACGCTTCTGAAAAGTACTTTTGTTTTCTTCGAGTCCACATTTTTTTCTATCCATCTTGCCCATGTTTTCGTAGCTCTTCCGTATGCTAATTCCATTGGCATCTCCTCCATTAACTGCCCTTTGTATTGAAATAAATCCCACCTACATAATTGGTATATATAATTGTTATTTTTTTGCGGATTATATTCAATATACATCATGATTTAGGAATGACATACACATGCTCATTGCTTACAACGTTATATGGATTGGATTTTTTACCACGTTAATTACATGGAAAGTTAATACTCGTTTTGTTGATTTATTAACCACTAGGTAAGCTCTATATCATGTTATGTCTAATTTTGTAATCCATGATCATTACGATTGCAAAGCGAGTTGGTTAAATAAATTTGGGTTCAAGTCAATTAGGTTTGAGCTATCAGTGAATTTTTTTTTTTTTGCTTCCGATTAGTTTAGGTAATGCCCGTACGATGTTAGCTTATTATGACCTATTGATAAATATTAATAACCCAAGTTTTTTTATGTGGGTCATCATAATCAGTTATAGTGGCAATGTATTATTCCTTATGATAAATTCTCAAACAAATATATACTTCCTCGTTTATGATACTTACAACCGTTTCACTTTTGCACTATTTATCTATTAACTTTGACTATAATTTTTTATATGATATATAACTTCAAAAATTAAGATGTTGTTGGATCAGTCTCGTTATGTATTTTTCGATATTAAACTTAAAGATATTAATGGTCAAAAATATTTATTGGCAAACGTGATAATCACCCAGTCGCAAGTATTGTGAAACAGTGAATATTTTTTAGATATATTGGGTAAGACTTAGGACTCTTGTCAATCAATTTGTTATAATATTAGATCTACTTTCGGGGTTAGGTTGGGCTTACTTTCTTTTTGTTTCAAGTACATTATTAATTAATTGGTTGGATAATTTGGGTCTCGGTAGGATACACTTCTTAAGTTCTTATTACTTTTCTAAGACTTAGCTTGTCTTGAGTGGGCAGGTAGTTGTGTGGTTTGTAGGGAAATTAGAACAATAGTTGTGGTGATCATTATATGATTGTGACGACGTATTTGTTAGGTAGTAACAAATTAATGATATTTTATAACATTGGATTTATAGTGAAATTTTTTAGTTATATATTGTCATCTGACATCTCAATATCTATGATAATACTTGTCTAGTTGTCTATGGTAAAAAAAATTATTTAGCATCCAATAATACTTTAAAGGTGTGTAGAAAAGCAGTGGAAATTTCTGCTTATTGCAAGATAAAAAAGAAAGTAATTGAAATTTGTGAAAAGAGAGATGTTAAGAAATAAAATTTCATTACCATCCGATTTACAAACCAGCCCTAAACTAAATTTGAACAGTTATTTGGAAAGAGGTAAGTAGTAATCTCTTAACCTTTGACTTTCCTTTTTTTTTTACATGAACTTTTTTGACTCCTCTCTTATAAATGTCAAATTAAGAGGGAATATGAATCTTCTAACCTTTTTGTCTTCAATCCGTCTTACGTGGACCCGGTTCACATTAAAAATAGCGTGGACCAGGCCCAGGCACGTGACCCAGTACAAAGTAGTCACTCCACTTTCCAAAAATGCGTGAATTTCTCTCTCTTCAATATTTCCAAAATCTGCGATTTTCTCTCTCTTCAATATTTCCAAAAACCAAAGATTCTATTGCTATAAAATTTCTGCAAACTATTCTCTCTCTTCATTCAAATTATTTCTCAATCAATTTCATACGAAACCTAAATTTACGTACATCTCATTCAGAATCAAATTATTGTTCTTATTTGATTCAATAATTGTAACACTAAATTGATTCGAAATTGATTCTTCAACAATTTCCTATTCAATTGAACAACTACGACAAATTCATGGAAAATTCGGGTTTAATTGATCAAATAGATCTCAATCAGAGTATTGTAGCATGTAATATAGACGACCTAAATCCGAGCATTGAAGCACTCGACGACGAACAGCATCACAATTCAATCCAAAATGAGCATCGAGATCCACTCGTAATAGATCTCAATAATACACCAAGTTTTGAAGGTAACAACATCGAAGTAAATAATATCATTTGTTTGATTAAGCAATGCACTAACACTATAATTTTATGTAGATAATGTGGTTCTGTTTCATGATGAGCTAGAAAATCAAGTTGACGAGCAATATGCTATAGTATCAATTGATGAATCTAATTCAAATTTGTCATTCCAGGTAAATAGTTACACTATCACATACATATACTATATCATAAATAGATACACTATCACATACATACACTATATCATAAATAGATACACTATATCATAAATAGATACACTATATCAGATACATTATCACATACATACACTATATCATAAATAGATACACTATATCATAAATAGATACACTATATTAGATACACTATCACATACATACACTATATCATAAATACATACACTATATCATAAATAGATACACTATATTAGATAGAAACAGACTAGCATATATAGAAAATATTTACGTAAATCACATAAATACACTATATCATAAATAGATACACTATACCACACAGAAAGACACTATAGAATATAACAAAAATATTGCGTACTAAATACACTATATCACACACCCATACACTATATCATAAATAGATACACTATATCATATATACATACACTATAATAAAAGTGACAAAAATATCTTCAATCTTTTATAACGAGTTCAATCGAACAATCACCGAATAAACATGAAATTGGAGGAGTTTTACTTGGTCAAGTAAGACCAACATTGGATGATATACATGAGCTATATTGTCAACATGTCTGCTATAGTAGGGTTCGGTGTTAGAAAATCCAAAAACAGAAAAAAAAGAAGGGACAGCAGTTGTGCATCAAAAGTACTATGTCTGCTCTGCTCAAGGGAAAAGAAATACCAAAATCAAAGAAAAACAGGGAGACAATAATATAGATATAATGATATAAGACAGCCATTCAAATAAACAAAGGACAAGAAGAGTTATGATCACAAGAACTGAATGTCCTGCCCTGATTAGAGCAAGAATGAACCCTGAAGGACACAATGAGATTGTGCAGCATGTTATAAAACACAATCATCCACTTACAAGAGAACCACTAAATTACCTTCATAGATCTGAGCGTCAGATGAGTGATCCAAAGAAACAAACCATACAAGCTATGCAAGAGTGTGGACTGAGACCGATAGATTCATTCAAATACATGAGTACAGAAGCAGGTGGTGAAGATGTATTGGGTCATTCCATGAAGGACCACTTCAATCGCTACTATAGACTCAAAATAAAACCATTTGAGGGAAAGGATTCACAAAATGTAGTTGATAACCTTTATGAGCAGATGCAAACAGATAGTAACTTCTTATTTAGAGTAAGATTGAATGATGAAGGAAAGGTTTGCTGCTTGTTTTGGAGAGACTCTATGATACTTGAGGACTATACAATCATTGGAGAAGTTATGGTTTTTGATACTACATATAGCATAAACAAGTATAATCTTATTTGTGCACCATTTGTAGGAATTAATAACCATTGGAAAAACACAATGTTTTCATGTGCGTTTCTTGCGGATGAGACAATACCATCATTTGAATGGGTTTTTGAAACATTTAAAAAGTCAATGAAAGGTAAATGTCCAATAACTATATTCAGCGACCAAGATGTTGCAATTGTAGGAGCAATAAAAAAGGTACTCATGTTTATGTGACATTTCTACTTCTGTTATGTACTATTGCAGGAGCAATAGATATTACTTGAAAAACTAACTAAATGAACTCATTGACAGGCTTTCCCAACCTCAAGACCCAGGCTATGTTTATGGCATTTGAGTCAAAATGCAAATCAACAATTTGGATTGATGAATGCGGATAAGGAATTCATGAACATTTTCACAAGTGTCCGAGTGGTTGCATTACAACAACAGAATTTGAACAAACTTGGAGCACAATGACCAAAAAATACAAACTAGAAGATGATCGTTGGTTCAAGAGATTGTATAGTTTTAAAGAAAAATGGTGTACAACATTTAGCAAAGACTTCTTCTCTACCGGAATACTATCTTCATAGAGAAGTGAAAGCACAAATCATGCTGTTGGGTTTAAGGCAAGCAAAACCACTAGCTTGACTGACTTCTTTCAATATTCCAACAAACAGTAATAAGGTGGAGAAGACAGGAAGAAAGGGATGATTTTAATTGTACAAAGGGAATACCAAAATCGAGATCTCGCATGAGTCCCCTTGTTAAAACATGCTCGCTTCACAAGACACACATACTCTTTTCCGAGATTTCGAGGATGAATTCAAACATGCAATGGCAAGTGCAATTGAATTGGTTGGTACACAAGGGAACATTCTGACATATAGAGTTTTCCTCAATGGCATTGATGGTTCTTCTCAACAAGAGTCCTTCAATTACCCAGAGAAGACAATTGAGTGTGGATGCAGAAATTTTGAAGAATCAGGTTGGTTGTGCTTTCATGCCATAAGAGTTCTACACTTGCATTATGTCCAAAAAATACCAGATAAATACATATCATCAAGGTGGACAAGATTTGCAAAAAAGAAGTTTGGGAGAAATTTGATAATGAAAAGAGAGAAAAAGGAGAAATAAACAGCTTCACGCCATGAAGGCTGCACATGATAAGGAGGTATGTAAACACACTATACACCAAAGCATAAAAATACATTATATCATAAAGAAATACACTATATGATCTATAAACGCACTATATCACATAGAAATCCACTATATGTTTCTCTAAAACAATATCTACACTAGCACACAGAAATACACTATATGATCTATAAACACACTATAGCACACAGAAATCCACTATATGTTTGTCTAAATACTAACACATTCATGCCATAAGGTACTACAACCTCATATTATAGAGCCACAGAATAGAACCAGCTTGAGCAGTGATAGAGGAAAGTTTCAAAAAAACAAATTCAAAAGTTGAAGAAGTAATAAAGATGAAGAAGCAAAAGCAACAGCAGAAAAAGCTAAAGCTCATGAGAAAGCATTACAAGAAGCAGTTGCAGCATTACAAGCTAATGAAATTCAAGAAAACAATGCACAAGAATCAGCACCAAGACCAACAGTTTTGGATCCAAATAGAGTAGTCACAAAAGGAAGAGACAACAAGCGAATAAAAGGACACTAGATTTATACAATAAGGCATCAAAAAAGGGAAAAAGAGACATAAGGAGTTTGGAAGCATAACTCCAAAAGAACATCTGTTCTAAAATACTTTACCAAGAGAACTATGCAATGTTTGTAATCATTTGAGTTTAAAATAAGACTGGTTATGTGCATTTTTTTTTTTGAAAGGATATGGTTATGAAGTACATTATATAAATAAATTCCTATGAAAAACTGTTTGTAAACCCATTAAATTTATGTAAACCTGTTGTGTAACGCAATAAAAATCAAAACAAATTACTAATTTGTAATACTCTATATGTCAACAAGTAAAAATACACTATATCATATAGAACAACACTATATCATTGAAAACTACACTATATCAAAACGTAACATTATTCAATTTTTACAAGGCCCTACCATGCATAAACATTATAGTACACACTATATCACATTAAAACACACTATATCACATACCACCCCACTATATCAAATACAAACACACTATCACCACCACATACATAATACACTATATCATATAGAACAACACTATATAAGTAAAAACTACACTATATCACATTAAAAAAACACTATATTTCCATCAAATCAAACCTATTGTTAGATTACTAACATTGTTTGTAAAATCAATCAAGACTACACAATTACATAAAGAAACATTGTTTGTAAACCTATTATATCAACACAAACCAACCGTCAACCCTAACCTACTATTAGATTAGTAACATTGTTTGTAAAATCAATCAAATACATCAATATAGTTTTACTTTGTAAATTTGACGCTTAACTTTTTCCTTCCTGTCTTCTTCTTCTTCTTTCCATCCTCAACTTCTTTGTTCTTCTTCTCTTGCCGCATTTTTCGTCTCAACTCCTCTTCAATCCTCTTACTCTCTTCAAAGATTCTTCCTTTTATTTTCTTCAATAATAGCAAATGCTCTCGATGTCTTTGATCCGAATGATATCACCTTTTTCACAAGCTCACTTCTATTCTTATTCGGATCGATAAAATCATGCAACCACACAAGGAGACTCTGTCGCTTTCCTAATCTTCTCCCCGATAATAAATTAAATAAGTAAGAAACTATAAAAAAAAACATAAATAGATAACTCGGTTAGAAATAATTATATTAAACTTACATCATTCAAATATGGGAATTCAAACTCTTCCGAGCCTTCAAAAAGTAGCATATGGACAAGTATGTACACACCACTGTCCAAATCATATGCACCTTTTTTCCAACTTCCTTTGACTTCGTCATTCCCCATAAACCCATATCATCACCTTGAGATTGTGGGATTTCATAATGTTGGAAAAGACTTGAAAATCCATCAAACAATGGTTGAACTGAGAGTCTCCATCTTTTTCTTATATTCCTTATCATCATCCCAAATCTTGTTATCAATATAGAAAACAATCTTTTTCTTTGTGTCCAGCACAAAAAAGACAAAATGATTAGCTCCTTTAAGCAAAATTGGGAAAAAAACCTACAAAATAAATAGAAGTATAAACTCACTAGATGAGAATAAAAATAATTATATCATAACATAATAATATAAAAATAATAACACTATATCATAAACAAAACCACTATATCATATACAAACACACTATATCACATAGAAATCCACTATATGTTTGTGTAATACTATATCTACACTAGCACATAAATACATTATATCATAAAGAAATACACTATATGATCTACAGACACACTATATCACACACTGTATGTCTGTCTAATACTATATCTAAACTGGCACATAGAAATACACTATATCATAAAGAAACACACTATATCATAAACAAACCCACTATATATTTGTCAATTTATACTAAGAAATGCTTTCATCATAATTTCAAAAACAAAAATTGTCTCACCAATTCAACACCAGCATCCAGTTTTGAAATATTATTCAGGTCTTGAATTTGAAACTTCCAACACGTGATCAAATCATCAATGCGTTTAGCATCAGTTTCATCTTCAAGCACATGCAATAATACGACTCGCAACATAAGAACTCATATTATCAATAAATAAGTAATGCATGCAAAGATAAAGAATTCAACAACATAAAAATATATTACAAAAAGTTCTTACACCCTGAGAAGAAGTAAAGTAAAACTTTTTTGGAGGAGAAGAGAGACTGAGTTCATTGATATTCATCATTCTTGCCCAATTATCTATAACTGATTCAAACATCTCAGTCTCAGTAGCAACCGTCCAAATTTCACTCCGAGGTATAGAGAAGAACACTTCATCCAGCTTAAAGAGCTCTTCACTGCAACAAACAACACAAATTGTAAGAATATTTTCAATAAAAAAACAATACATTAAACAAATTTCATTCAAAAATTTACCTCCCATCTAAAGGATGTTGATTTTCAGAACAATAATCAACAGCCTTCCTTAAAAATATTGGGGGATCTTGCATCACATTTTCAAAATCTATCATCATCTTTGAAAGATGAGTGAAAGGACCCTCAACCGCATATTCATCCACCCTTAGAGTTGACTTGGTTGGACCCCTAGACAAACCATTTTGGAAAACAAATCCATGTATTCTCCTCCACCGGACATGTCCTCACTTGCATCAAAAAAACGTTCTTGACAACGTTCGGATGATCTCATTGGTCTTCGACTCATTTGAGTCACTATAAAGCTAGGGAACGCAGTAGTAGAAGGATTAGAAACCTCTTCCCAACCGGTGGCAAATCCTTCACAGCATATGCAATTGATAACTTTTTATCAAAGTAGTTCTGATAAATTGAACTTGACAAAATTTTGTCAAGATCATCTTGAGAAGGATTATCAGAAGGAGGAATGCCAGCCACATAAGAGTCCTTCAAACTCTTTAACAAATCTATGTGGCAATGAGAGACGGCTTCCAAATCCCTCTTCCACAGCAACCACATAGCATGAAGCTCCTACAAAAATCAAAACAAATTACTAATCTGTAATACTCTATATGTAAACACTAAAAATACACTATATCAAAACAAGACCAACTATATGAAAATAACACCAACTATATGAAAATAACACCAACTATATCAGAATAGAAACACATACACTATCACATACAAAATACACTATATCATATAGAACAACACAATATCACTCAAAACTACACTATATCAAAACGGCACATTATTCAATTTTTACAAGGAACTATATCAAATATTAAAAGCACACACTATACCACATACATACACTATATCATATAGAACAACACTACAAGTAACACACTATAGTACACACTATATCACATACAACACCACTATATCAAATACAACACCACTATATCAAATACAAACATAATATCACATACCAGCATCACATAACCACACAATCACATAAAACCACGCTATATCACATAAAACCAGACTATATCACTCAAAACTCTAGAATATCAAAAATTAATATTATTCTAAAATTTGAACTTACATCTCTAGCTTGTGCAGTAATTTCTTCATCAGTGAGACTTCCTGGTGGAAGCTCAAACTGAATATGAAGCTTGCCCTTCACCTTCCTCTTGGGCGCAGCCTTCTTTGGTACATCACTACTTCTACTTCCTCCACTTCCTGTATCATCACTCAATACAGGACGTGGTACATACTGAACTTCAATTTTTTTTTTCAACCGGCTTCATCCGGGTGAAATCAACTTGCCCATCATCAGTGAAGTAAAACTTAGCACTTATTGGATAAGTTTCATCAAGCAAACCACTTCCAAACTTATCACATAATACTTCACGACGAATTCTCTTGGCAATTGACTCATTATCCCAGTGAGCCAACAGAGGCAGTCGAGTTGGAGGCACGCCATCACCAATCTGTAGGTGATGGAAGTAAATCAACTGCAACAAAAGTATACACCCCATATAATGCCCCCGAACACCTTTAGCAAACAGTGAATTCTTGAACAAAACATTCGCATGCATCAACCTATCTAAAATATATTTACACCAATTCAAACGAGGAATTCTCCGAACCTCATTTACAAAGAAGAACAAGCCTCAAATCCAAGTGTGTTATTTGCAATCGGAGCTAAAAAAGAAGAAAAAGCAAATAACACATACGACTTTTGAAAAACCTCCCCACCATCAACTAAATTCCTTAACACAGGAATAAACAAACAAACAAAGGAATCGCCCTTTATCCCGATCAACTCCAAAGTACTCCTTCCAGCTTGCTTTCAACTCAAAATGCGGATTCTCCGCATTAGGTCCCCTAGACACATCCACCACATCCTCTCCTTCAACTAGAGGGAGCTGAAGCACATCATACACATCAAATTGGTTAACCTTGAACTCTTTTCCATAACCAACCTTAAACATGCCAGAACCACCATCAAACCTCTCCACCAACCATCCACTCAAAGAATTATTAGTCCTGGAAATCTTTAAATCCAATAAAGATCCAAAACCAATTTCTATAACAACTTTTTTCTGTTCAACACTAAAACCTTCATTCAGCTCACAAAGCCCTTTACCACAGCAAGTAGTTTTGAACATGTTTACCCTTTGTCCTTCAGCATCAGTGTATATTTTCCTCTTCTTTGGAGCTTGGAAGGTATCCTTCTGAGCTACACCTTTTACCCTCTTCTTGCTTTTTGCTCCTTCTTTTTTTACAACGGGATTACCAAAGACAGTTCCTTCATTGCCGGGATTAGCAAGATCACTTCTTCCATCCTGATGTTCAATAGATGGCATACTAACATCATGTCCAGCGTGCTCTGCAACAAAAAACAATTCTACATAACATACACTATAAGCCGAAAACACACTATATTATGTCAAAACATACTATATCATGGCCATATACACTAACACAACACTAACCTTATATCATGTAAAAATACACTATATCATCTCAAAATACACAATAATGTCAAAACACACTATATGATGTCAATATACACTATCATCCAAAACACTGCCAAAGAACTATCACAACAACACTATCATCACAAAATACACTATATCATATCAAAATATACTATATCATGTAAAAATACACTATATCATCTCAAAGTACATTATAATGTCAAAACACACTATATGATATCAATATACACTATCCAAAACACTGCCATAGAACTACAACAGCAACACTATATCATTTTAAAACACACTATATCATTTCAAAATACACTATCATTTCAACACTAATAAAAGTATAATTACAAATACACTATATATTTACAAAATAAACTATATCATATCAAAATACACTATATCATATCAAAATACACTATATCATCTCAAAATACACTATAATGTCAAAACACACTATATGATATCAATATACACTATCCAAAACACTGCCATAGAACTACTACAGCAACACTATATCATTTTAAAATATACTATATCATATCAAAACACACTATAGTATTTCAAAATACACTAGCATTTCAAGACTAATAAAAAGTAGTACAATTACAAATACAATATATATTTACAAAATAAACTATATCATGTCAAAATATACTATATCATCACAAGAATAAGACAATTACAAATTATCACAAAAAAATAAACCTAAAAAAACATCTGAACTCCAAAATGAAAGAATAGTAATTCAAACTAAAAAAACATCAGAACTCCAAAAATCGCACAAAAATCAACAAAAATTTATCATGAAAACAATAAAAATCGCACAAAAATTGAACAAAGAGTAATTAAAACTAAAAAAAATCAAAACTCCAAAAAATGGCACAAAAATGAACGAATAGTAATTCAAACTAAAAAAACATCAGAACTCCAAAAATCGCACAAAAATCAACTTAAATTTAGCATGCAAACAATAAAAATCGCACAAAAAATGAACGAAGAGTAATTCAAACTAAAAAAACATCAAAACTACAAAAATTAAAAGAAATTATAGTAAAAACCAAAATCAACAACATAATTACCATCAGTATGAGAAGTTCGACTAACACCAGGAAACTCCGATTCCTCTGCACGACCAGCACCAACAGATGAACGCAAACCACTACGCTTTGGAAAATTCCGATTAGCGATCGTCTTCCTTCCCATTGCTAAATTCAAGCGAAAACATTACACAGAACTGAAAAATGAAGAAGTTAGGGCAGAGAAGATTACACATAACTGAACTTGAAGAGAGAGAAAATGAAGAAGTTAGGACAAAGAAGATGAAAAGTTATTATTGAGAGACAAAATGCAGAAGTTACAAGAGAACGAAGTAGTGGGAAGAAGTTATGAGGAGAGAGAAAATCTGAGGAGAGAGAAAAACTGAAGGCAGCAAAAACTGAAAAGCGTAATCATTACTATTGCCTCAACTCACGTGATATGGATCGGGTGCACACTAATTAGTGCGCACCGGGTTCATATTAGTTTTATTATTTTGTCTTTTCTAATTATTTTTGTAGTGAATGCCAACTCACAAAAATAAGGACTGAAGTTAACGTACGCTTTGAATTTGCCAGTATGAGTCCACCTGTGGCCTGAGTTAAACACCATAATATCTGCTCCCCGCCACAGCTTGTAGTTAGGTGAAAGCTTGTCCACCACCATAACTTTTTTTCCTGTTTCATGCTTTTCATTGAATTCGACTAGAAATGGGCTCCAAAAAAACTCAACTATATATGAAGTTGTAGTCATGCAAAAAATTATTCGACAGGAAATAAGAAAATTAATTAAAATTCCACGATAAGCTAAACATAGATGATTTGAAACAGAACGATCCTATGATTTGATCCTGAACTAATACGTCTTAATTCCATTTTGTCTGTTTCAATATTTTAAAGAAAATTTGTCAGAAACAACCTTATATAAGGAACTTTTTGTCAGATTCAATCTTTTAACTTTTTTTTCAAGAGAAACCTTAAACCTAAAAAATTTTGTAAAAAGAAACCTGATGACGTTATTCCGGCGTTGACCTATATTTTCTGGCATTGACTCAGTTAATGATCCGAAAAATTTACGGGAAGCAACTTTTTACAATGCCTTTTTTGTTAGATGCAATCTTTTACAAATTTGTTTGCTAATTAAAACCTTGAACTAATTTTTTTTTGTGAGATCAACCTTATTACCTAGTTTCCCTAAGTTGACCAAGCCATTTCCAATGCTGACTGATGAGAGTGGCAATTGACCCCCTTTTTTTTTCCACCAGTTTTTTCAGTAACTATACAAACTAACCTGCTTTGTTCTCTCTTTGCTATTTCTTGTACTCCACATACAATAAAAAAATTAGAAAATACATGGTATAAGATTTGATCCCAAGAGTTCAAGTTACTATAATAATGTCTTAACCACTAAATCAAGTAATGTTTGCTATTATAATTTTAAAGTAAAATATTAATAAATAAAAATTTTAATTACCGGGGGTATAGTCCGGGCCTAAAAACTAGTTTCTTTTATTAAAAGACGAACATGAATAATACAGTAGTCATAAGTTTTTAGGGAAAAAACACAGGAAATACTATACCTTTGCTTTGAAGACCTTATAGACTGGATCATCAGCATGAACCTCAGCTCTAAAGCTTGGAATGGAGGAAGAGAGAAGGAAAGGGAGAGATTACCACATGTTTCTATTTAGCGAGTCCCCTACGACTATCACCCTCTTGTTTCTTAGCTTTTCTAGCATGTTTGTTCCATTAAACCTTACAAAAAATGCAATAACCGACTTAATATCTATCTTATAATTACATTGGTTGACATTCATAAACTTGGTTCCCAATAATAAATTCCTAGGGAGTGCTGAAAGAATGTAGATTTGTTTGATTGACAAAAATTTAGAAAATGCGACTAAATTAAAATTTTAATATCCTATGCAATATGAATTCTATTATATACATCCAAACGGTCGCTTATTCAAAACGCGATTATTCAACTTAAATACTTACGATGGTATATCACAATCCTTTGCTTCCCACACCCACTTCTCGTAGTGAAAATCCGGCCTCCCGTTCTTTTGACAACTAAATTTCTCCTCAATGAATGGACACTTTATTGAATTATATCCAGGATTTTCCTCTGGCTTAAACACCCATCTTCCATTAAACATATTGCACGTCTTTTGGATATTCATATTCATTGGTTTCTCTAAGTTTTTCTTTAGAGTTGATTTGGCTTTCTTTGTAGAACTGGAGGGTAAATTTGAAGGATTTACGGCTTCGTTGATTTTACTTAGGGTAGGGGGTGTTGATATTCCAAATGAAGCAAATTGAAAAGCAGACAAAAAACTTACATTTTGGTTATTTGTTTAGCAGAAAGGAGGAGGATTAACCAGGCAAATAGGCTCCCTAATGCGCAAAGTTTCCATGTGTCGTTGATTGTGGAAATTAACTCCATTGCATTATTAAGTCTTTCTTTGAAAATGTAGTTGAAGTTGGTTTTAGAAGAATGTGGTGTGGTATTATATGCAGATAATATATGCATGGTGGAGCCAAGTTTAATCATATTCCATCCGTAAGACTACACTACGTAATTGTCATTATCAGACCTCACATAAATAAAATAAAATAAATAGAAACATAAAAGAAGATTCATCATATATAGCTGTCCAAACAGTATCTAAGAGAAGGATCGTTGATTCTTCTACGGCATAGTATTAACTAATAGACATATTGAAATAATTGAGTTTTTTACGATCAACTAACTGTGGCGGATCCAGGATCTGATGCACGTGGGTTCGGAGCCGTTCTAAAAAAACCCGAGAGTAAAAAAATTAAAGTTCTTTACGCATTAGCAATTATGTAGCACATATTTAAGCATTCAAATATACCGATATATATACAAAAGGATAATTATATCCTCAATATTTTTGGAAGAAATATAAATCCAAGTAGCTAGATATATATTAACTATCCACATTGAAAATTGGAAGGCCAAAAGTTCAAAAGTAATATATAGAATCACAGTTAAACATTAGTTTGGATTCTAAAAATAATTAAGAAAGAGGATTTTTTTAGGTGATTAAGAAAGGGAAATTTAATATGAATAAATCATATACTACCCTACCAAAGAAAGGGAAATTTGATGTGAATATATAAGAGGGGGGAATTTCACTATTTGGAGCCAAGTACTCCCCTTTGGCGGTAAACTTGGAACCAAAATTTCATATCTTTTCCTTTTTTTTATAGTCTCTGGTAATTTAGAAAAGTTACTGAACTTTACAGTAACTTTTCCACAAAGTGAATGAACTTCCCGCAGTACTAAGTTAAGCCATAACAACCGATCACTTTTTCGGCCAAAAAAAAATTCCGACGAGCAAGGTTTTTTCGGCCAAAATAAAGAGAAAAGAAGCCATATATATACAGAACACTTTTTCGGCCAAAGTTATCCTCCCTCTTCTTCTCCGGCAAGATTGTTGGTGGTGGAAATATTAGTTCAAAAGCAAAAAAATAACCTCTCTCTTATTCTCTGGCGAGATTGTTGGTGGTCAAAGTTCAGATATCATTTCATCCATAAATCCTGATAATTTCATAATATTAGTTATTGAAATTGAGTACTCCAATAGTTTCTTTTAAAGTGTGGATGACCAATTTTTATGTATTGATTTTGAATGACTATTCTGGTATATTCAATGGTATTTGTGATATAGAGATGAAGAAGATGAATAAAGTGACGGCGAAATTTTGTAGGGTTTTTTTTTGCTTATGGCAACCAGCAATTTTAATTTATCATTTTGTCATTTATATTAGTATCAAAATATTTAAAATAGTAACTTCATAATAATAATTTAATTATGTACGGGTTTACATCTTGTTACCAGTGGTGTTGATTTCAGTATTTTTCCAATCATATTAGTATCAAACTTATATCAACAACTTATTTATATATGTCTTTTTTATAAATAATTAGTGTTATTTTTAAAAAAGTTACATACATCACCAATTATATATAAAATTTAGGTGAAAATCGTTTAAAAGTGATCAACACCACTATTATAAAATTTTGTTACGGGGGCTGATTAAGTTTATAAGGAGAGCGAGACTCGTTGAATTCAATAAATGTAGTACTATTATTTTCTTTCATATTTATATACAATTAGTTAAATCCAATAAATTTGATCAAATAGTTTTCGTTCGTATTCACATAAGCATTAGTCGTATACAATTAAAAAATAACAAGAGTGATCAAGCTCCAATCTAACGAGTTTGTTAGGAAGCGTAAACTGATTAAATTCAATCTTATACTTTTCATTCATATTCGTATACAATTAAACAATAACAATGTTGATTTCACTCATTAAGAGTCATCAATCTCCGATAAAACGCGATTGTTACTTTAGCGAGACTAATTACATTCAATCTTATGGTTCTCATTCATATTCATGTACAATAAGTCCATATTAAAGAGTGATCAATCTCCGATTTAAATAATATTTTAGGAGAGCGAGACTAGTTAAGTTGCATAAGTTCAATCTTATAGTTCTCGTTCATATTCATTTACAATTAGTCAATACATAACACTATTGATTTCGCATTGAACAATAGTGATCAATCTCCGATCTAATGATTATTTTATAGGAGGCTAAGACTCATCGAATTCAATAAATGTAGTATTATTATTTTCGTTCATATTTATATACAAATAGTTAAATCCAATTTAGATTTTTTTTGAGGAAATATAACTTATTATTATTAATGTGTGTTTAATTTCATATTAAGATTTAGAACTATTATTATTAGTAATGTGTGTCAGTAATGGACATTGAATCAGAAGTTTATTTTCAGTAACATAATATGTATTTTTAATGATTATCAAAAATTATTACTATCAGTAGTGTATGTCAGTAATTGACATTTATATTTGGAATCATAAGTTTATTTTGAGTAACATAATATGTATTTTAAATGTTTATCAAGAATTCATATTATTAGTAGTGTTTGTCAGTAATTGACAATTTTTTAATCGGAATGATAAGTTTATTTTCAGTAACATAATATGTATTTAATGTGTATCAAGAATTATTATTATTAGTAATGTGTGTCAGTATTTGACATTTATAATTGAAATCATAAGTTTATTTTCAGTAACACTATATGTATTCTAAATGTTTATTATGGCCTGAAAAAGGAAGGCTAAAAAAACGTTTCCTACAACTTAATTGTTGTGAATGTTATGTTATGTCAGATTTTCAATGTTTGAATGACTTCTATTTCAAACATTTTGTATCTAAATTATTATTATCAATAAACAATGGGTGTATTTTTGCATCTGTTCATAATTAGCTTTGCCCTCTAATTTTTATAAGGAAATTAAGTACAAAAACTAGGACTAAGATGTTGAATTAAAAATAATTCACAATTCATTGTGGGAAAAATAAAAACATAGAGAGAGTAAGAATTTTAAAATGAAAAAATAAATATGATATAAAAACAAAGGTCGAAAAGTTATCCTACAACTACAAATATTTTTCCATCCCCAAGATTCGATCCCGGGTTAGCAGATAGAGCAAGTACAAGCAGTAATCAAGTTAGCGGGGTATCAGCATATTGTTCATCTTGTAATTAAATATATTTGTACGAGTGAAAATCATCCCAAATATTAACATCTATATCATTTATTCATCCCAAATATTAACTGATGTTTTTAGAAAAGAAAAAGTAAATTTATGTTCTAATCGGTAATTTAGCCTCTCAGGGCAAGAGTTTCAATTTGGGCTAATTTAATGTGTTAAATAAATTTATAACGATAAAGATTCAATTTATAACTTTTTGTTACTAATTAAATACTTAACTTATATCAATAACTTATTTCTATATATGTCTTTATTATAAATAATTAGTTTTATTTAAAAAAAAAGTTACATACATCACCAATTACATATATAATTTAGGCGAATATCGTATAAAAAAGTGATTGATAAGTGTGTATTATTATATATTATAACCTTCTTATTTCCTCTTGCTAGCTTCTTATTTAACGTTATAAATTATAAGTTGTGGGTTTTAATGCTTTTCATAGGTAATCTAGTAGTTGTGTTGATATGATTATCTATTAGTTTGACCTATGTTATATTTTATACTACTAATAATTTATCGAATGTTGGCAGGTACATTATAATTTTGGAGTCAAAGAAATGAAAATTAGCCTTAGCAATTTAATGGGTTAAACCCATTTGATTAAACCATGCAGCAAGAAGAAAAGGAAATTTGGATTTCTTGAATGCAAACTCACGCAGCAAAGGAAGAGTGAAAGGAAAAAAATAAGCAAGGAGAATAAAATTAAAAGAGAATCCCTTTTTGGGCTTAAAGATCACGTTGGATTAGAAGAGAAGAAAATAAAAGAAAACCCTTGGGCCTTGGCTGGGGAGGATGAGGCAACATGAGTGAGGAAAATAAAAAGGAAATGATAAGTGAGAACAGGGGGGGACAAGGAAGCAGACGCAGTTCGAAAGGAGAACTGAACGGAGAACAGAGGAGCCAAGTAGATTTCAGCCGTGCATTCTCATATTTTGGTGATGTTTCTCCAATTTATGAGTAGCTAATTCTCCTATTCTAGAGTTTAAATGAAATCCTATTAGTATGATTTGGTAATTTGATGTTTTATTGAGAATTATTTGGTTTATGATAGAATAAATATCTAGATTATTGGGTTGTTATTGTTATTTTTCATTATAGACAAATTATCATTCTTGTAGAATGGTTTATCGGTTTATTTTGATTTCTAATTTACATACTTTGTTCTTGTTGTCCAAAATATGATGTTATGCAATGGTACGTCATGATTTGTGGTTGAGTAGTTGAATAATTTATACTTTAGTTAGATAGGTTTTGTCACCTAATTAATCACATTAATAATTCTATGAGTATTCCGCTTCTAGTTTAGGGATCTCGATAAATCCGACTTATTATCAATCAAGTCAATTTATTTGCCATATTAATAGTGGTGGAATCGATTGTCCTAGAGTTGTCCTACTATTTTTTTGCCGCTTCGTATTTCTATCTACCTAGTTAATTTTGTTATTCTAAATTTCAGCTTATTTTATCTTAGTTAAAAACCATCTACCTTGATTTTTTTAGTTTTGATTTAGTAGACATTAGACTTAATTTTAATCAACTGTTCCTTGTGGATACGATACCCTATTATTTATCACTTACTACTAAATCTTGTACACTTGCAAGAATAGGGTTTTATAACTTGTTTAGGATCGCTATTAAGTTTTTGGCGCCGTTGCTGGGGAACAGTGTTTAGATTAATATTGTTTAATTGTTTGCTACTTTAGATCTTAGTTTAAATTTTTCTTTATTATTTTTGCCTTTTATTTAGTATGCGTTTTGTTTTATGTTTTTATTTATTTTGATACTAGATTCTCTAGTAGTCTAATTGTCCCATTCTTTTATTATTATTATTTTTTATATCCTTAAAGTTTTATTAGGCTGATTTTTTTTTAAGGAAAAAGTTTTTTTTGTTGTTATGTCGAGAGTTTATATTCCGCAATATGAGGGAGAAGTGTTTTGGAGGTACATTGAGAACTCAAAGATTTTCTTGCTCGATTCGGAAACCATCGTTTAGAAAAATAGGAAGTATGCCAATTAATTTATGAGAGTCTTAATAATGAGATTAGAGGCACAATAGAGTCTTATTTTGATGGGAGTTTTTTTGTCTCAAACCGTGGATGAAGCCTAGAGTTTCTTTGAATGGTTTATACAGGAGACTTATGAGTGCGAGTCGGCTATGCATTATAATATATATTCTCAGCCTTTATGTGCTGGACCAACCTCTAAGACTTTTTTATTCAATGAACCTCATGCAAATAATCTACCTTCATACCATTCTACACATTGGAGTTCAAACAAATTTAATAACTCATGCTCTCAAACTGACCTCTTAGATTCACATCATAATAATACTTTCCTCTTTAGTGATCAAGATTTCTCAGAATTTTCTACTACTATTCAATCAAAGCCTCTAGCTAATCAATCTGACGCTCAAATTTCAAGTTCTAGTAACGATCTTAGGATGGTGTTATCTGCTATTGAGGATCTACTAAGAAAACAGAGGAGATTAGTAATAGAATGCAATGTGTAATTGATGGAAGAAGCTTTTTGGGAGAGTCCTCTAATGAAATATCTAGTGAACCTTGTCTCCTATATTTACCATATTATATGGATGAATTAAAAGAACCAGCGCAATTTTCTAAACTTCAAACATTCCGGGCCCGTGATGAAGCTAATTTAGAGGAACATAACGAGGAGTGTTATAACCGTGCATCACTTTTTCAAATTGGACAGGATCCTAGTTTAGTTGTGTTAAATGATTTTGAGGTAAACAAGATTTCGAAGGTAGATGATATTGAGCTTAACTTACCTATTGAGGAAGAGATGTTATTTAATTATGGAGATATTAAAGAAAATGACATTGAGATATTAGATACTCCAGTTTTGAGCTTTGATGACACTCATCAGAATGATGACAATTCACCCCATTCCAGGGAAACAATTTCTCTTATGGATGACGAGAGTAGATGCATTACGAAAGTAAAAGAGTCACACCAGGAAGAGCTTAAGTCTTGCATTCATTTAGAGGAAACTATTAAGTTTATAGGTGATTTAGAACCCACTTATTCTAACTCACTTAAAACCATTACATTAGTTCATGATTCTAGTACTTCACTCTTCCGCCCTAATGTAGAGCTTAGATCCTCTTATAATCACCCAAAATTCTACATTTTAGGACCTGATTACCCACAAATATTTGATGATTTTTTGCCGAGTCAAGAGTTTGAGATCAAACCAACTGGAGTTTTCAATGAAGGGAAGCACAACTTTGATGTGGTTTTGCATGAATTTACATGTTCTAATGTCCCTTTACTCTACGAGTTGTCTTATTTGGACCACCAGTATGTGATCAATCCTTTCAACATATATTGTGGTCTTATTTTTTATAAGTTAGTAAGGATTTTATCTCATATAATTACATGTGTTTTTATCTTGTGCTTACTTCCACTTTTCTGAATTTTGTGGTCAATCTTATGACAAGCTTGTTCGATCTTTAACGGGGTATGATTCAACTTGCTAAAGTATAATTAAGTGGCTGATGCTATATCTCCCTTACCATTTTCTTACTTAGTTTAGAGTTTCGAATTATCTATATTACTTTTTGCTATTCGGGGTTCTCTTGGGATTTTAATATACTCCCTGCGTTTTCTTTTGTTGTTCCTGTATTCCCCATTGGGAAATTTCAATATGTTGTTACTATTTTGAATCTTTCCATATATAGTATAATTTATGAATTAAATTTCCCATTAGTTTTGAGTTGCAATAAACACTATTGAGTAGTCATTCTATACCTTTTTATCCCTCAAACTTTTGTCTAATTGGTTGTCTAACATAGAGTAACTCAAAGACCAATAAATGTGTTCACACTAGTTTGTAGTTACTTTACTCTTTTACCCCTCAAACTTTTTGTATTATTGGTTGCTTAACATAGAATAATTCAAAGGGCTAGAATCTTTGTTTTTTGTTAATTTTATTTTATTTAAAATAGTGGAATCTTGCTCATTTTTTTGCTTGCATTGGTTTCCTCCCCGATTCCAAATAGGAACAACAAAAGAAAACGGAGGGAATATATGCTATGAACTAGTTACTCCTATTGATTTTGATGTGCAGACAACAAGGCTCAAGGAATGGAGGGGCATAGACATTCCAAGTGTTACTTTTTTTTTGGCTGGTGTCCTGCATGTGTCTACAACATTCTGTTGCCGTTTTCTTTGGTTGATTTTGCGTCGTGTTTAAACTGCTAATTCACCAGGTTGTGTTGCTCTATCTTTCTCCTCTCATTTTATGCTACTTTTTCCTTTTTGATGCCTTTAGGACAATGTTGAATATAAGTGTGGCGGAGAGGAAACTTTGGTGCATTTGGGTGCATTTTGCTGTTGTTGCAATCTGCTGTAAATATATATATTTGTGGTTTCCAGGTTCAAAGTTCTGGCATAATTGCCTTTTGGTCATTTTACGGGGAGATGCTGCCCAATTTTTTTCACAATTTTGAACTTATATGTGCAATTATGAGTTTATATAAGCGTATAATATGCATTGTTCATTGTTCTCTCTAAGATTGTTAACTAGTTAATGAGAATAATTGATAATAGGCTCTAATCTAACAATGTTTTACTCAAATTCCATTTTATTACATAATCAAAAAAAAGTTTTTTTTTGAAGCTATGAATGTGAAGACTTTTAACTCTTGCAACCTATTAAATATACTTTAATAATGCTAATGCTTATCTGTAATCTAGCACTCTTTCTTCATTGGCCTAGATGTGGGGTTATGGAGGAAAGATTTTTATAATTTAATTTACCTAATTAGTACCTATACTTTCCTTGGTGATCTTTCACTGCTCTTGGTTACTGGAGAATTACTTAACTTTGTTAAAAAACAGAGAGAATCATGGTTCAGATAAAAAAAAAGGATTAGTAATCCAAATTATCACCTCTGATAAATCGGACGACCCATCTACCACTTCGTCCGAAATTAGAAGACGTTTAAGTCCCCTTTCTGACCCACGTTTTATATTGGCCAATAATAACTGGCTAGGGAAAGTAGGTACTGACCCTAGTCACTTGTCTTCTACTATGCCCATGTCGGGCTATTCTTTTGTTATTCCAGGAAAAGATGACACAATCTTGAGTCCCCCAAGTGGTCACTTCGCCGTCTACCAACTGGCCCTTGACGCAGGGTTAAGGTTTCCCCTTCCCCCTTTTGTTGGCCGAGTGCTACAGCACTACAGCATCGGCCATAACCAGTTGGCACCAAATTCTTGGCAGAATATTCTGACTTTCCTGGCCGTCTGCGAGTTGCGGGGCGTTTCACCTTCTTTGCCGGCCTTTACCATGATACATTATATATCTAAAGTCCCGAAAACAATGGACGGGGCTTGGTTCAGCATCTGCAATCGTCACGGTTTTGTTACGGCCTAGGATAAGACGTCCAAGATGCACGCGTGGAAGGCCGAGTTTATATTCGTCCGGGCTCCTAATGAAGCCGTCGACAGGCGCTACCGCTATCAAAGCCGAGCGCCAACTAACACCGGACGAGCATCATCCTTCTTGGAGCTGGAAAGTAACTTGGACGAGGAACTGTTGGAATACTTCAGGATAGTCGAGTATTCCAAACCAAACTATTCGTCTTTTAAGGGACCGTCCAACTGGATTCCCTTTAAAGAGATGTTTTATGATGACAATTTTTTGGTCGCTGCTGGCTTGCGGTTGGCCGAGGATAGAGGTATAGCACCAAATCACCCAAGTAAAATGCACCGTCCAAGGTTCATGTTTTACTAATTCTTTTGTTGGCCTTTTCTTTTTTGCAGCCGCCGCTAAGATCGTCCTCAGAAGATCTTGGACAGGAGACATCATCATGTCTAGGTTCACTGACACTCTTTGAAAGGAGTTCAATAAAACAGGCTCTGAGAAGAGAGTTGATACTTTGGTAAGTCCTGAAAGTATACACACACACACACACACACACACATATATATATATATATATATTTTGTTTTTTTTTTGAAAGGAAGGGTGGCCAGCTTTGGCCGTCCGTCTGCCTTGATCTAGACAGGGGTTCCTTACGGGAGGAAAACGGTTAAGCTTGGCCGGTTTCCTTCTGCAAGTGGCCTTCGTCCAGAAAAATATATTTTTCCTGGACGCCTCCTTTTACCGAGGTTTTTTGGACGAAAGTCCCTTGCAGAAGGAAGGCGGCTAGAACAGGCCGGCCTTTCTCTACTAAGGGTCATCGTCAAGGATTGAAGATCTTTCAGGTTTCTGGACGAAGATTCGTCACAAACGGAAGGCGGCCATATTTGGCCGGACTCCTGATGCGAGCAAACTTCGTCCAATTATGAAAAGTCTACTTTGCCTCTGGACGAGGACCTTCTCGCCAAGGAAGGGAAATGGTTGTACTTGGCCGGATTCCTTCAGCGGGTGACCTTCGTCTAAAGCTTAAAATATCTCTAGACGAGTATTCACTGTAATTCGATTTTCGTGTGGGGTATGGTTCTAACATCTTGGCCGGCTTCCTTAAGCAGGCAGGGAGTACTTGAATTTTGATTTTCTTTAATCCTTCTAGACGGCTATAATTCTAACTTAAACATTTTTCGCAGAAGAATGCCCCAACGTCCAAGACGTTGGCTAGAAAACAAGCTGCTTCAACGAAGCGGCCATCAGCTATCGGGGATCAACCCCCTCTGAAAAAATCCAAAGGCTTCACGGCCAAGAAGAAGACATTTTGTCCATCTGCTCAGAAGGCTACTCCCTTCAATCAAGGGAAGGGAGACAAGTCCAACCCTCTGTCAGTTGGCAAGCCTCTGAAGGTGGACGATTCATCGGCCATCATTCCGTTCATGGGGGAGGTCGACCCGGCCTCTACCCCTCTTATCATCAAGCAGCCGAACGCGGCTGATAATTCTGAGAACCAGCCTGAGATGGCTGATGAAACAAAGGATCAGCCAGACGCGGCTGTTATAGATAGTTCGGCTTATAGTGGGCCCGTCGCCCAACTGGTGGCTCAAATGCCACCTGCATTCAGATCCGCTTCCTTATCCTCGGGCGAGTCGTACTACTCCAATGTAGTTCGGATACTACGGGTTGGTGGACGTCCGATGAGTCCGTCTAACAAGCTAGTAGTAGTCATCCCCATCAAGAACACTGACTCCTCTCTACTTTAATGGCAAGGGACCTGCTGCTGCCGCTCCTATTGCACCTCAGGCAGATTCGAGCGACGATTCCTCTGCCGCCTTCGCCAAGATGATGAAGGTTGAATGGGAGAAGCTCAAACAGGAGCTATTTAAGTGTTACCCCGAGGCTTACATCAAGGGCCTAAGGGGTGCATCTTCTGGGCATGTTGGTTACATGTCTCAACTTTCAGCCGAGGTATGTGGTTGGCCGTTTAAGCTTTAGTACTTAGAGATTATTTAAGTTTCTTTCGCCCGTCTACTAACTGGCCTATATATTTTTCATTTTCTCTTTACAGCTTCTTACTCGCTGCGTAATAACTGAAGACTGGGCGAGGGAGCTTAAGAAAGAGAACAAGCACCTTGTCCATCAAGCTACAACGGTCGGGGACAAGGCCATGTATGAGTGCCAGCTGCTAGAAACCAAGCACCATCAATCTCGGAAAGCCTGGGAGAAGCGGTCGGCCGAACAGGAGTCCCTAATCAAGAATTATCTCATCAAGATCAACGAACTTCTTGATGAGAAGGATCAATGGCAAATGGCCATGGACGCTGTTTCAGCCGAGCTGAAGGAGGAGAGGAATACTGCTCTCTTGGCCGCTGCTCAACTTAGGAGGGATAACCTCCTCCTATGTGCCCAGAATGAACGTCTGAAGGAGGAGGCGGCTAAGTCCTTCGAAATTTCCAAGGAGGCTCTAGCCGAGGTGATTGAGACGTCCAAAGGGTGGGCTCTGAGTGCTTTTAAAATGATAGCCGAGTCTGAGGACGTTCCTCGCTTTGAACGTCGCTTGCTCTTTTAGGAGACTCTTCATAGAGCGAAGGTGTGGGCCGAAGAACCCCCCACTTTCATACTCATCTGATGAGGAGGTTGATGAAGAAGAGCATCCTTAGAACGGCCAAGAGAATCTAGAGGATCCCCTGCCGGCCAAGATACACCTCCTACTGAATAGGGAGCTTAGTTATAGGCTCGGTTTTTGTTGTATCGTGGCCGAATGCCGGTGTAGCTTAGTCTTCTCCTTGTATTTTTCTATACGCCTCTTAGATTAGTTTGTAAATCTTTTGGCAAGAATCAATGAACAATATCTTGTTTCCAAACTGTGTTGTTATCTCTTCAACTTAGCTTATCTAACATTGTTTGTCTTTGGTCTTAACCTCATAACATCTGATAAAATAGCTAAGTTAAACGTGGTCGTCCAATGACTCTGGACGCTCTGTGAACTATTATTTATTCAAACATCACTCTTGTAAGTTTGTCCTGACTTCTGGACGGATATAGAGCTATACTTGTATAAATATAAGTTCAAATGTAGCCCGTCTTAATCGTCTGGACGGCCACAGAGCTATACTTGTAAAAATACAAATGTAACTCGTCCTAATCGTTTGGACGGCCACCAAAAAATATACTTCTGAAAATACAAGTTCAAATGTAACTCGTCCTAATCTTTAGGACGGTCACCCAACTATGTACTTATATAAATACAAGTTCAATTGTAACTCGTCCTAATCTTTTGGACGGCCTACGAACTATGTCATATTCAATTGTAACTCATCCTAATCTTTTGGACGGCCTACGAACTATGTCTTATTGTTCTAGACGAACTTGGTTCCAAGAAGGAGAACATCCACAAAATAATTTCACCTCTGTGGGACTCTCGTTTTGGACGAGGTTGTATATGGATAAATCTACCGACTTTGAGTTATGGGCTTACCATGTACTTGGTCGGCTTCCTTTAGGAAGTAGTATTCGTCTTGTAGTAACGTTTCCTTTACTATGGTTATTACTACTTGGCTGACCTTACAATTGAAAGTAAGATTGCTTTACTAAGGCTTGCTTATTTCTGGTCGGCTTCCTTTAGGGGACCATGATGTTTCTCTTACTAGAGATTATCACTATTTGGCTAACCAGATATGTAATCTACCTTTCAGATTTATTATATTTTCGCCGGTCTCCTTGAGAAAGCAATGTGCGTCAGAGAAATGGTTATTCCCTGTTGTGATGCCCGTTTCTTAGTTTTAATTTTGGACGTTTATAATTCTCTTTAATTTTATCTAAGTTAATGTCACTTTTAGACCACTAGACTAACTGGTAGTAAAAATGCCCCAAAGTGAACAGCTTTAGTAAAAATAAAGAAACAATATATGGAGAAAGTAGAAATTGTATTATATGAATTTTGCTTGGCTAAGTACCAAGGTACATGTATACATTTCTAATTCTCTTTTTTGTGCCGTGGCACTTGGTTGGGATTACAAACTACTTAGTATTGTTGCCGATTATCTGAATCAGACGTGGTACTTCTTCGGTGTGTCTGAGTTCCAAGTGCGTTGTATTGGACGTCCATCCATATCTTGGAGACGAAAAGTTTCCGCTTCGCACTTCTTGGATTATCTTTTGAGATTGAAGAACCCACCATGAGAATCATGCTGTACATAAATAAATAGTATAAATAATTTAAATTAATTAGAGTAATATCCAAAAGATAAAACCAGGTGGTTGGCATGTTCTTCACCGGGGACTACATCAATCCCACCGGATATTCTTATATCAAAAATAAAATCATAAATATCATCAAAGTATCATTCATATCAAAAAACATTCGTCAAAAGGGATGCCACCCGGCCTTATACCCATAATTCATCAAAAACAACTCTCTTCATAATTCCTCAAAAATAATAACCTACAAACTTACAAGAAATGTCTCCAACAATAAACACCTTGAACATCTCGAAGCATCAACAATGATATTAAATTAGTTTTTACAGCACTAACAGTTCAATCAAAAATGCATCACCAATTAACTCCAAGGCTTATTAAATAAATGAATAGTAACAATTAATCATTTTTCTCATAAATCAAACATAAACATAAGGATACCCAATAATACTTACTGCAACCTACTGAACATCAGCAACCAAGAACATAATAGATTTCAAATTATTTCTGATTAACAAGCTCTTAAATAATTTAAAAGAGTATCCATAATTTCACAATAAAAACACAATAATAATTATTAAACTTATAAGTTCGAGCAGTAAAATCACAAAAAAATTATCATACGACCCTAATGGCTCTACAGACATGGTAATATTTTTATTTATAGTTTTCGGACTCTAAAAGTATTTTTAAACATTAATTTACAGAATACCCAATAAAGCCAAAATAATAATTAAAAAAAATTAAACGCCCAAAAATTACCATAAATTTACCTAACATGAATAACTCACGGAAATACATAATCTTCAATGAAATGAATTTTTCGACTTCCAGAAATAATTTTCATGATTTATATACTGACAGTAATGATAATGCAAAAAACAGATATATCAATTAAATAAATAGGTAAACAGTAGGAAAAATTATTCTAAGGCATGTAATACATACTACACATATAAAATAATCCACGAAAAATAATTTCAGTAATTTTAACATTCGTTTAATAATTATTATGCAATTAATCCAAAAACGCACAAAATACCAATTAAATCAAATAAATACTAAAAATCAGACGAAAATTATTTTTCTGTATAAAATATTCACACAGTATACATCCAGTATATTCATGTCAAATTTCGTCAATAATTTCATTCAAAAAGTATTTTAAATAATTCCTAGCGTAATAATCTAATACCGAATAATACCCTAATCACTATCGTTCTAAGATAACTACTAGTTTCCTGGAACGTTGGGAGGAGAGCTGAGTATAAAGGGATTCAAAAAATATGCATGCAATCCAATTCCTCCATGAACGATAATTGTAGCAACAAGTCACTAGGCGTTTTCTTCTTGAACGTTGAAAACTCTTATTTCGTACTGCACTGCTCCGACCATGATTCCTGATTATCAAAACCTCGGAATCCAAATCGCTCCGGTCAAAGTGAATATAAAGATGTTGTAAACGTTTTTTCCAAATTTTAAGACGATCCAACGGTTAGATCTCCGGCTACGGTTATTTTCGTGAAGGTGTGACAGGAAAAAACCGGGTTGAACCTTTCTATTCTTTTCCTCTTCCTTTTCTCTCTTTCTTTTCTTGAAAATGGTGAGGGTTAAATGAGAATGATGCTGAACTTCTTTTAATAAAAACCAGAATTTTATGGCAAGGAAAAAATGAAGGGTTTAGGAGAAATGATTAGGGGGGTTATGGGGGTTACAAACTACCAAGGGTCATCAAATAAAAGAAAAGAAATGAAAGAAGAGAAGCTTCTTCTTTCTCCCTCCACATAGTCGGCTGTCCAAGCCCAACCACACCAAGATGATTTCGGCCCAAGTCATTAATGGTCCACGCATCAAAAGTCCGTCACGCGATAAATCGATAAATTCCTAAATCGCGCATAAACTTTAAAAATACTTAATAATGAAAATAATTCTAATAAATTATATTATAAATATAAATATAATCCACACATTAACACACCATATAATAAAATAATAATTCGGCTCCCAAATCATAAAGAATAAAAATCATTAATCTAGAGAAAATAATAAATTATTTATTTTTACGAAAAAAAAAATATCATTTTAAAATAAACTAACACCAAAAATAAAAGGTGAAAATTACGGGGTGTTACAATCACTCCCCCTTAAAAGAGTTTCGTCCTCGAAACTTCAACAACCAAGAGACAAAAGAAAATACTCTAGATAAAGAACATTAAGAAAACAGAAATCGATGGATTTTAGTTAAGAACTAAACAACTTTGCAGGTATAAAATTTGATAACTCAAATAATATATATTTTATTTTGGAAGACCAAAAGAGTTGTACAGTAAAGAAGCACGGTAACAACAATCATTTTATAAAATGTGAAAGAACCAAAGACAAGTAGAAAGTTTGAGGTAAAAACGTTTGCACAATAAACTATAAGTAATTTTGTAAAAGAAGCAGGAATAAATATTTACGTAAAATTATAAAAGAATAAATCCGACCATACATAAATATTTTTAGAAAAGAAACGAAGAAGAAAAAGTTCGTAAATAGATAGCCAAACCAATTTAAATAGAGGTAACCACACGGGCTTATACTCCACTTAAAGAGATAAGAACACTTTAATAAAGAGTAGCTAGCTGCTTTATTAAAATAGCACTTATGAACACAAGTCATGACATATGTTATAAGAGCGTACGCCTCCTAAACATATATATGAAATTTAAAGTTCGCAAAAGAAATTGAAAACTTTAAAATAAATTTCACAACGACGAAACACTAATAATAATAGGCGATAAAGTAATAAATTATTAACAACAATTATAAAATTTACCAAGTCGACACAAACGTGCATGGAACCACCCATTGCAACCTAGTATCAACGAAACAATATTTGAAAGCCTTCTTATCAAATCAACATTAAAGTTTAACGGAATCACCCAATATAAACTTAATGTCAACTCAAAAAGGAAGTTAAATTAAAATAGTCAAAATGTGTCAACTTATCAAATTGACATACAAGTCAAAGGAATCACCCATTATGACTTAATATCAACTCAAACAAGTTTAAAATTTAGACTGAGTATATAAATTTCCTTTCCAAAGAATATAAAACAAAATAGTTAAAGTCAGATAATAAAATAAGAAGTAAAGAAAACAACCAAAATTTTGCTATGAAATGCGAAAGCACTAAATATTGAAACAAGAAACAACAAATAGTAAACGAGATCCTTTCACGTATTTGAGTTCGAAAAATAATGCTAATAAGAAAAGTAAGTAAAGTAAAAGTAAAAGTTGTTGAATGCTAACCTCTAAAACAAAATAGTTTGCGTCTACATTTCAATCTAACACCAAGACAACTCATTAAAGTACTTTTATTTTCAAAGACTACAAAACTTATTACCATAATTAAAGGCTAAACAAGGATTAGCACGAAAATACAAATATTAAAAGAGAAATATATATATATATATATATATATATATATATATATATATATATATATATATATATATATATATATATATATATATATATATATATATATATATATATACATATATCGTCAAAAGACGGTAAAAGAAATTTGAATAATATCTTGAAAGACAATTTCATAACTCCTTTCTTTTTCCAAACCATTATAAAACAATTGAAATTAAACATTTTTCAAAAGAGTATATCAAAATATTAACAATAACAAAATTTAAATACCAAAATATAACTCTTATATAAGTATGAAATTTATTAAGATCAAAGATCTAAAATATAATTTGGAATATAAACTCAAACTAGAAAGTTTTGTAAATAATAAAACAGATACGTAGTACTCACATAAAAACAACACTTAATTGGAAAAGAACAGAAAAAATATATACCGTCGTACATAATAACATATACTATCAAGCAACCAGCAAATAAAATAAATGCAATGCAACACACATGACTATATTAAAATAAAATTAAAGCTTATTTTTAAATTGCAAAACACAAAACAAATTAAACACACAACTAAACCAAAAAGGCTATAGATTACTTCGCTTTCGCTGCGCACTCTGATAAAAGAGAAAGTAAATTACATGTAAGAGGCCCTGCAAATAAGATTAGCAAACTTGGTAGACTAATTCCACCAATAATACAAGTAACTATACATATAACATATGCTCCATAAGCATGAGAGCACACCACATTCCCATAAGGCTTCCCTTTACTTACTCTACCCATCACACTCTCATTATACTGAAACTACTAAATTTAATCTAAACAAATTTTATCTCCTATGGCTAACTAATAATTCTAAAGAATCATTAGCAACTCTTTTTCAGAGTTTAGGAGCGTTTTGCTCTGATACCAACTGTAACACCCCAGAATTTCGAAGCGGAAAAGAAAGAAATAATAATAGTATTAATAGGACGATGGCGGAAACATCGTCTTCTAGGAATGTCACTACTACAATAAATGCGTTTAAATAACTAAGTGATAAAACCAACATAGATAAATAGTATAAATAATTTAAATTAATTAGAGTAATATCCAAAAGATAAAACTAACTCTTCAACTAACTAAAAGTCTAAGCCTAAAACATCTAACATTTTAATGCTCACAACTCAACCCGAGCCCAAAACCAAGGAAGATTCCCATCAACATAACCTGCAAAATATATAACAACAATCCACAATCAGTGGGGAGTAACTAGCATTTCTCCCAGAACAAAAGAAATCAACGCATGATTCAGACATAGATTAATAAGAAAGGAAATAATAAAGTCAAGTCAACTACGATATGCATCCACTTCCATATAACTCACAAATAACGCAAGTGAATAATAAATAGCAAGTGAAATCATCTCAAAAATACTTTTATAAAAATAGAAGTATAGGTAAAACAAGTTATTGAGTCAGAAACCGAACGGCAGTGAATCGCAATTCACTTCCTAAGGTTTGTTAGATCGCAATCTCCAGGTCAGTCTATGGGCTTACGTTCCCCACTGCCTGTGTCTAAGAATGGCCAAACTCCCGATGCAGGGTAGAACACGCAGAACTTCCTGACCTCTCGGACGACAACAATTAACCCAGGTGTACCCCTAGTTCGCAAACCAGGTGGTTGGCATGTTCTTCGCCGGGGACTACATCTATCCCACCGGATATTCTTATCTCAAAAAATAAAATCATAAATATCATCAAAGTATCATTCATCTCAAAAACATTCGTCAAAAGAGATGCCACCCGGCCTTATACCCATAATTCATCAAAAACAATTCTTCATAATTCTTCAAAAATAATAACCTACAAACTTACAACAAATGTCTCCAACAATAAACACCTTGAACATCTCTAAGCATCAACAATGATATTAAATTAGTTTTTACAGCACTAACAGTTCAATCAAAAATGCATCACCAATTAACTCCAAGGCTTATTAAATAAATAAATAGTAACAATTAATCATTTTTCTCATAAATCAAACATAAACATAAGGATACCCAATAATACTTACTGCAACCTACTGAACATCAGCAACCAAGAACATAATAGATTACAAATTATTTCTGATTAACAAGCTCTTAAATAATTTAAAAGAGTATCCTCAATTTCACAACAAAAACCCAATAATAATTATTAAACTAATAAGTTCGAGTAGTAAAATCACACAAAAAATATCATACGACCCTAATGGCTCTACTTACATGGTAATATTTTTATTTATAGTTTTCGGACTCTAAAAGTATTTTTAAACTTTAATTTACAGAATACCCAATAAAGCCAAAATAATAATAAAAAATAATATTAAACGCCCAAAAATTACCATAAATTTACCTAACATGAATAACTCACGGAAATACATAATCTACAATGAAATTATCCACGAAAAATAATTTCAGTAATTTTAACATTCGTTTAATAATTATTATGCAAATAAGCCAAAAACGCACAAAATACCAATTAAATCAAATAAATACTAAAAATCAGACAATAATTATTTTTCTGTATAAAATATTCACACAGCATGCATCCAGTATATTCATGTCAAATTTCGTCAATAATTTCATTCAAAAAGTATTTTAAATAATTCCTAGCGTAATAATCTAATACCGAATAATACCCTAATCACTATCTTTCTAAGATAACTACTAGTTACCTGGAACGTCGGGAGGAGAGCTGAGTCTAAAGGGATTCGAAAAATATGCGAACAATCCAATTCCTTCATGAACGATAATTGTAGCAACAAGTCACTAGGCGTTTTCTTCTTGAACGTTGAAAACTCTTATTTCGTACTGGTCTGTTCCGACCATGATTCCCGATGATCAAAACCTCGGAATCTAAATCTCTCCGGTCAAAGTGAATATAAAGATGTTGTAAACATTCTTTCCAAATTTGAAGACGATCGAACGGTTAGATCTCCGGCTACGGTTATTTTCGTGAAGGTGTGACAGGAAAAACCGGGTTGAACCTTTCTATTCTTTTCCTCTTCCTTTTCTCTCTTTCTTTTCTTGAAAACGGTGAGGGTTAAATGAGAATGATGCTGAACTTCTTTTAATAAAAATCAGAATTTTATGGCATGGAAAAAATGAAGGGTTTAGGAGAAATGATTAGGGGGGTTATGGGGGTTACAAACTACCAAGGGTCATCAAATAAAAGAAAAGAAATGAAAGAAGAGAAGCTTCTTCTTTCTCCCTCCCCATAGCCGGTTGTCCAAGCCCAACCACACCAAGATGATTTCGGCCCAAGTCATCAAAGGTCCACGCATCAAAAGTCCGTCACGCGATAAATCGATAAATTCCTAAATCGCGCCTAAACTTTGAAAATACTTAATAATGAAAATAATTCTAATAAATTATATTATAAATATAAATATAATGCACACATTAACACACCATATAATAAAATAATAATTCGGCTCCCAAATCATAAAGAATAAAAATCATTAATCTAGAGAAAATAATAAATTATTTATTTTTACGAAAAAAAAAATATCATTTTAAAATAAACTAACACCAAAAATAAAGGGTGAAAATTACGGGGTGTTACAGATCCACCACAAGGGCATCTATTGCCTAGCTCGTCCTGTTTTTTTTTTTTTTTTTTTTTGGACGACCTTCTTTCTTTAGCTCGTCCTGTAGGCTTGTCCCATCCCCCCCTTCTTGGGCTAAGCTCAACCATATATGATGGACGGGCAATAGTCCAAGAAGGAGAGCGGCCAACACTGGCCATGCCTGCTGAAATTGCCAAGGACGAGCTTTAGATACATGATCTAACCATGTCTTAGCCGCCTTCCTTGAGGGAGCAACACCCGTCCAGAAGTAATGTATTGTCAACCTTTAGGTTGTTATACTTTTGGCCGGTCTCTTCGATGGGGTGATGTTCGGCATAGAAGCGAGTTTCTTTTTTGTATTTTTGTCCCAAGTTGTTGTTACTTTTAGACTAGTAACTGATTTAATGCCCCAAAGTGAACTAACTTGGTGAAAATAAACAAAGGCTATAAGAAAATCGGAATTGTATTATATGAATTTTGCTTGACGAACTGCCATGATACATGTATACAATTCTTTTTTTCTAGCATGTGCCGTGGCACTTTGGACTTACTACAAACTACCAGCTATATTTCTGACGATGAATTGAGTTAGATGTGGTACTTCTTCAGATTATCTGAGTTCTAAGTGCGTTGTATAGCTCGTCCATCCAGATCTTGGAGGCGAAAGGTTCCACTGCGCAGCTCTTGGATAATCAGATAAGGTCCTTCCCAATTTGGTGTTAGCTTCCCCCTCTCTTTAGCTCGTCCAACCGCCTCCATCTTCCTAAGAACAAGATCCCCCACCTTGAGCGGTCGTCTAGCGACTCTCTTGGTAAACTCCCGAGCCATTCGCAATTTGTACAATTGCATTCTTAGCTAGGCATTGCCCCTGACTTCTGGCACTTGGTCCAAAGTCGTGCGCAATGCAGCCCAGTTGGTATTTTCTGTGTACAACATGACCCGCAGGGTGAGTTCTTCAATCTCAATGGGCAAGACGGCTTCAGTACCATAGACTAACATGAAGGGTGTTTCTCCTGTAGAATTTTTGGCGGTTGTTCTAATGGACCATAACACTAGCTGAAACTCTTCAACCCATTGTCCCTTGGCTTTATCCAGCTTCCTTTTGATTCCATTTGATAGAATCTTGTTGAAGGACTCTACTTGCCCATTGGCTTGAGGGTGGGCGACTGCAGCGAAGTGAGCCTTGATTTCTCTTTCTACCAACCAATCAATCTGCTTAGGCGTTTCGAACTGTGGGCCATTATCAATGACGATGGACTGAGGCATGCCCAAACGAGTTATAATGTTTTTCCAAATAAAGCCCTTGACGTCGCTTGTTGTTATATTTCACATGGCTTCAGCCTCTATCCATTTAGTGAAGTAGTCCACAGCTACTATCACAAACTTCTTTTGCCCAGCGGCCACCGGGAAAGGTCCTAGGATATCCATGCCCCATTTGGCAAAGGGCAGAGGGAACAATATGGGGCTTAAGTAGTTGGACGGCTTCTGATGCAGGTTTCCATGCTTCTGACAACTATCACACTTCTTTGCATAGACGAGGGCATCCTCCTTTAAGGTCGGCCAGTAGTATCCCGTCCTTAAAGCCTTTTCACCCAATGCTCTTCCCCCAATGTGAGATGCACAAGCTCCTTCATGGAGTTCCTTCAGAACCTCTAGACCATCCTCTCTGGTGATACACTTGAGGAGAGGGCGATTGAATGATTTCTTGTAAAGGGTCTCATCCCATAGCTCAAACCACTTGTCTCGAGCCTTCACATAGTTGGCCTCCATAGGATCTGATGGCAGCCGTCCTGATTTCTTGTATTCTATTATGGGCTCCATCCATACTGCTTCTCGGCTGAGAAACATGATTTGTTGTTGGTCAATACTCTTTTTGGGTTTAACTTCCCAAAAAATTGTTCTTGGCGCATCACCTTCAGCCGAGCTGGCCAATTTTGAGAGAGTGTCTGCTTGATGATTTTGTGACCTTGGCACTTGGTCGAGAACAAATCGCTTCATAGGCTCAACCTCGTCTTTGATCAGACGCATATATTTGCTCATCGATGCTTCTTTACATTCAAAATCCCCGTTGACTTGGCTGACGACCAAAAGGGAGTCTGATTTGGCCTCAATTTCCAGGGCTCCTGCCGCTTTACACATTTTAATTCCAGCCAGAAGTGCTTCATATTCAGCTTCGTTATTGGACGCTTGGAATTGGAATCTTAGCGCATATTCAAACTTGTCTCCTTCTCGGAGATTGACAAATGATTCTGCGCCCACATCCATTGGCCGTTGACGACCCATCAACCCCGAGCGTCCAATGCTTCCTTCCTTCAGCTGGATCAGAGATTGGCTCTACGGTTGGCCGAGTGAGCTCAACTATAAAATCTGCCAAGGCTTGCCCCTTAATGGCTTTCCTTGGTTCAAATGATATATCAAACATGTTAATCTCAACATCCCATTTGAGCATTCGCCCGGCGGCTTCCATCTTCTGCAGAACTTGCTTCAAGGGTTGATCAGTGTAGACGAGTATCCTGTGCGCCAAGAAATAGGGCCTTAACTTTCTGCTGGCCATGACGAGGGCCAATCCAAATTTCTCGACGGGAGTGTACCTATTTTCCGCATCCTTGAGTACGTGACTCACAAAGTATATTGGGACTTGCACGGATTCTCTTTCAGCCAGCATCCCGTCACTCTCTGAACTTCCTTTATCTTTGACGGAGATTTCATGTCTAGAATAGCTTGTATCTTTTCGGGGTTGGCTTCTATTCCCCTCTGATCTACCAAGAAACCTAAGAACTTCCCCGACAAAACCCCAAAGACACATTTGCTGGGATTCAGCTTTAACTTGTATTTTCTAAGAGTCTCGAAAGTCTCTCTCAAATCACCGATATGACCTTCTTCCTGCCGGCTTTTGACTATCATATCGTCGATATATGCTTCCATGTTTCTTCCTAACTGTGGCCGAAAGACCGTATTGATCAATCTTTGAAAGGTGGTCGGGGCATTACGGAGGCCAAAAGGCATCCTTAGCCAGCCATACATGCCTTTTTCAGTAATGAAGGACGTTTTGTCCTGATCCTCTGACCACATGGGGATTTGATGAAAACCAGAATAGGCGTCCATGAAGCTTAGCAAAGCATGGCCGGCTATGGAGTCCACTAGACGATCCAACTAAGGCAAAGGGAAGCTGTCCTTGGGACATGCCTTGTTTAGATCTGTGTAGTCCACACACATCCTCCAAGTGCCATTAGGCTTTGGCACCATGACCACATTTGCTATCCATTCTGGATAATAGGTTTATTTGATGAATTTCGACTCCAACAACTTCTGAACTTCCTGGTCGACCGCCTGATTCCTAGCCGGTCCCAAATGTCTTTCTTCTGACGAACATGTTTTAAATTTTGATCAACATTCAACCGATGGACGGCTATTTCTGGATCAATTCTAGGCATTTCTTCAACACAATAAGCAAACACGTCTTGAAATTCTTTCAGCAAGCTGATTAAAAGGCCCCTCAACTCAGGAGAGAGCGAGGACCCAATCTTCAAAGTTCTTTCTGGACGAGCCTCATCTAAACAGACATCTTCAGGAACCTCCACAAGCTCTGGACGTTCTAGTGCTAGTCCCATGATGGCCATCACTTCCTCAGACGAGGGAGGTTCTTCCGTGACGGGCTCATACTTTTTTTTTCTTGCTGGGGAGATGTTCAGACGTTTTCCTTGAGGGGGCGAGAGGCGTCTGAGGGCTCTTAATTGCCAGCTTCAACGAGGCCACTTGGTTCCTTACACTTTCAGACGTTTTCCTTTCGCCAGCAACCTTTGTCTTATCTTTCCCAATTTCAGACGTTTTCCGTTCACCACCGATCTTCGTCTAGGCTTCATTACATGCTTTCCATGATGACGGCTTAAGGGTAGTTAGATAACATTCCCTAGCCGCCTGCTGGTCTCCATACAAGGAGCCGATCTTGCCATCATCACACTCATACTTCATAAGCATCAAATGAGTTACTATTACAGCTTTAACGTGATTCAACGTAGGTCGTCCAAGAATGACATAATACTCTGTCAAATCGCGGACGACCAAGAACTTGACAAACAAAGTCCGCGAGGCCTCCTTCTCTCCAACCCGGATAGGCAACATGACTGTTCCCATGGGATGAATAACTCCTCCCCCAAACCCTATGATGGGATGGTGGACGGGAACCAAGTTCTTTTCGTCAAACTTCAATCTGGACAAACAATCAGCACTAATGATGTCCGTCGAGCTTCCAGTGTCAATCAGAATTCTTCTTACTCTCAAGTTTGCTATCTTCATTTCTACAACCAAAGGATCATCATGGGGGGTCCTCAGCTTCCCCCGATCTTGTTCACTAACCACCACTTTTGGGAAGGCCTCGACCTTTGTCCGATCAGCTAGCAAGACTTGGCCGAGCTCCCTGAGGTAGTTTTTGTGCCCTCTATTGGTTGGCCCTCCAGCAGCAAATCCTCCTGAAATAACGAGGACGACATCTTCATCAGTGCTTTCACTCTCCTTTTTCTTGCTTTGACGATCATCTCTCCTCTGAAACTTCTTTCCCCATTGGGGTAAGTATGAATTCATCTTTCCTTTTCGAGCTAAATCCTCCAAAGCTCTCTTAAGGTGTTTACATTCATTTGTTTCATGACCGCAATCCTTGTGAAAATGACAATACTTGCTCTTGTCTCTGTTTCTGTTAGGCGTCTTCATCTCGGCTGGAGCCTTCAGCTCGTACTGGTCCCTGATCTCCATGAGAATGGAGTACTAGTCCTTGCTGAATTCGATGGGGTTGGACGAAGAAGGCTCATATTCCTTTCTCTTGCTTCTTCTGGACGAAGTAGTGGTTGAGGTAATTGCCTAAGTCTCAGCCTTTTTGGGGTTGCTCTTTTTTGGTTGAGCAACCTCTTGAGGCTTCTTAGACTCGGGATGCTTTGCCTCAGCACATACTTCAGTGGCATGAATAAAAGCTTCGGCTTCCTTTAAAGCCTCGGCAATAGTATTGATTTTCTTCTTAACAAGATCCAACTTAAAACTTCCTGGCCTTAGTCCCCTGATAAAGGCGTCAAAGGCCACCCCGGCATTGAGATCTTGAATCTGAAGGGCTTCCAGATTGAATCTCTTAACAAAACTTCTAAGAGCCTCTTTAGGTCCTTAGACGACCTTTCCCAAGTGCATGCTTGTTTTTTGCTCTTGCTTATTTGCAACAAAGTGACTAGTAAATAAGAAACTGAGTTTAGTGAAATTGTTGACTGAATTGGGTGGAAGGTTGTTAAACCACTTCTGAGCTACTCCCTTCAGAGTTGCTGGGAAGTTCTTACACCAAGTAGCATCATCTACTCCTTGGACGTACATCTGATGTTTGTAAGCAGATAGGTGATCGTCTGGATCGGTTGTTCCATCAAAAGGTTCTATAGTAGGATGTTTTACCTTTGGGAAGGGGGGCGCCTCCATGATCTTGGCCGAGAAGGGAGTAGGCCAATTAATCCGTAGAGCTCCTATCTGTCCCTCAATGGGTACAAACTCCTTACGATATTCCTTTATCACAGGATCAGAGGAAGTGTTTGCAGGAGCTGCTCGTCTATAAAGCACGGGCTGAACCACCGTCCTCTCTTGTCTTGGGCGGGCAAGAGATAGGCTTAAACTCTGTCCTTCCGTTATGGTCGGCAACCTCAAAGGAGGGTCCCTCAAGTATGGTGTAGACCCTGTCGCTGATCGTTGCAATGCAGCAGCCTTCTTTGCCTCTAGGTATTCTCTGGCATCTGTTTCCATTCGATGCCCACTTGGACGAGCCTGATCCTGGGTCCAAACCACCAGGTTCCAGTCCATCTTCCTTCGCTGTTCACTGCCTTCTGGCTGCTTTCCTCTGGTCGTCCTCCTAGAGGGTTCCTGACGAACAGGTCGACTAGGACCTGGACGATCCTCTTGGGAACGTCCCCTAAGAGGAGCTTGATTGTTGACAGCTGGCTTAGGATTAAGACGGAAAAACAGCATGTTGCTCTTGATCTGTTCCTGGACGACTGCTGCCATCTTTGCCTAGAAGTCATTTAAGGCGTTCTCTAGATGGGCGGCAGTCACTGGACGTTCTAGATTCTCTTGGATGACAGGTTGCTGGCTTGGTCCAGGAACATGGATGATGGACGGGGGTCTATTCCTTCCTCGAGGCGGTCTCTCGTGTTCCACTGTGTCTTCGACATTAACCTGAAGACTTCGGTATCTGGCAATGTTGGACGATTGACAATCAGTCATCGTTGCGTCTCCCCACAGACGGCACCAAATGTTTAGTCTCCTTGTCCAGCAAGTAAGCTGTAGGCTGAGCTTTCTTGTCTAGCAAGTAAACTAGTATCCCTTAGATGTTCTTCCTTGGAGACTTGTGCAACAAATATCTGAATCAACCTAGTCCAAGCCTGAGCTTCGCTCCCGAACCTACAAAAAGGGACCCACCCTGGAGGTTTGGGTGGTGGTTCCCCCTCCGAAGCTTAAGTCAGATATCAGGAGTTGTAAGAGAAAGTAGAGATAGAGAGAGAAAGTGAGAGAGTAGATTTACAGAGTAACTTTGCACTGTTTGCATTGAATTTTCTTTCTCCTGATTTCAGGGATATTTATAGTGATTGCAAGATGACAGCTAACCTTAAAATTAACCCTAGAATGGAGCCATCTGATTGGCTAAGGAATCATATCATGACACGTGGCAGGCCATGATTTGTGAGGGCTTATCAACCACTTACAAACAGCCACCTCCAAGGGCTGGGCTCTTACTAACTTTTGGGCCAGAAAGATAAAGCCTTTCTTCCAACTTAATCTTACACAAGGGTTAAACCTCCTTCCTCTACCTATTAGGAGAGGACACGTGTACGGCTAAGATGAGCCCAAGTGTCTTCAAAGGAACCGTAGATGTTAGGCTACAACAGATCTACCATCTATATTCCAGTCACATAGTTGGTCACCAGAATAAACATTTTGAGGACCATAGGTTCCTCTTTCTTCAAATTGAAGATCTGGAGGAGTAGATCTGGAATAATAATTTCGCATTGGATTATTGTTCCAGTTTTTGCAATAAATCCGATTAATTTGAGATGGAGATTCATCACCTGAAGAAAAGTTTTCAGCAATTTCATTTGCCTTTTTATCCTTTTCTAGATACGTGATGTTTTATCTAATTTTTCAGAATTTTTTTTCAAAAGTGTTTTGTTACTATTTTTATATCTATATGTATATATAATTGGATTCATATGAGAACCACCCTTATGGTGAGAACCATATTAATAACCGTTAGATTAATAAGATGAATTATACTCACAACCATCAGATCACCTCGATTTATAATCTTAAAAAATTTCCACTCTAGGGTCGTCCAATTTCTTTCCATTTTCTCATTCCTCTTTCTCTCTCCTATTTCGCACTTTCCTTCTCCTATTTCGAACTTTCTCTCTGGTATTTCGCACTTTCTCTGTCCTATTTCGCACTTTCTCTCTCCTATTTCGCACTTCATTGGAACACATGACGTAACTTTTTCTTTGTACGTAATCTTCTTCTCAATGTCATTGATTTTATCTTTAGATCTTGTGCATTTGTTGTTGTTTTCTGGAGATTTGAGGTTAGAAAGCGTTAATGGAAATTATAATCGTATGAAATGTAAAATCAGGGTATTTGTTGTTGTTTATTTGAGATCTGCGGTTAGAAATTCTAAATTAAGATGATAATCGTATGAAATGTTAAATTAGGGTTTGATTGTGTTAGTTTTCACATTAGTTTAATCGTTGTTGTTGTTTTGTTGATTATTGTTGTTGCTGCCGTTTTGTGAGAACGCCATAGAAATAAGATTACCGTTTGCCAAACCCAAGTTTACCAAATAGACAACCTCCGTATCTCCATAAGCAACATCCATAAGCTGGAATTGGTACAAATTGGTTAAATTGCAAGTAGATTATACAGAATATTGAAGAAATGAGCAAATTGTTTAGTTGACTATCCAATTGTTATTCTTCCTACGTTTGAAACAACGATTGATGTCGCTAATGAAAACAACAGAATTCTAAGCTAAGCAGAGTTGCTCGTGGTTACTAGGAGATGTTACTTTTTCTAGGTGCTTTTTATATAGTATGTGTTAATGTTAGACATTAAATTAGTGAGAACTTGTATTATTTATCAGCTTGATGTTTTTATTTCCTGACTTTATACTCAGCTAATTGGTCTTATTGGCTCTATACTAGATTTGGCTTATTAATACGAATCTTGGAACTTTTTGTTGATATAGCTATATGAGTATATGACCTCAGAACAAGTTGTGTTCTTCAGTTTGTAAATGGCTTTTACTCTAAATAATGGAGGATAAACATATTGGTTATGAATAGTCCACAAAAAGGTTAAAAGGAGCCAGATTTTTTTTAGATCTAGGATTTATATGGTCACTGAACTTTCTGACTAGTAGCAAATATCCAACAATGACGATATTTGGTACATAGAGCAACAACTCTTGTTTACAACTAGAAATGATGTTGATTTATGGGATCAACTGAAGAACGCTATCATGCTGAGACACACTGAGAAACCTGTTCTTAGCACACCCCCCACCCCGACCATGTTTCCAAGTCGATCATAATGTCGTCACTGAATAGGTGCAATCTATTTGGACACTGAAGCTAGTTCAGCAAAATGGTCCCAACAGGATCAATATACAGCAGGGAGTCAAGGGGGGTCTTGGTTTCCTTTACCAATTGGCATATATAAGAAATGAGGTTATAAGCTTCACCAACACAAATATATTTTAATTTTGCAATAAAGCTTTGGTTTCAATTATGGTTTCCTTATTCTTCTTGTTGGAATTCAGTGTTGTGCTTGGATTTATTATCTAACACATTAATATCATCTTATCCCAAAAAATTAGCTTATAGGAGCAGTTGGTCTAGTGCAAAATATGCAAATTTGTTCTTTTAGAAAGTATTAGTACTTTGAGTGATGATGGTAAGCTTGGAGGGGGATATTTTAGGCTAAGTGTGTGGACTGTGGAGAAGTTTTGGTTTAATAGTTTTAAGTGACTATCTTAGACATGTTTCTAAAGGGGCAACATTCTTCAAACAGGCCTAATGTAGTGCTTGGACAGTGGTACCGTTCTTCAAAAAGTTTGTAATTTCCATTTTTAGTACTTGATTAAAATTCAAGTGTTATATAATATATTTATGTTTAACTTCCTGCAATCCTTTTTTATTTTAGGATTCTACTACCGCCATCTTACTTTCTCGGAAGGATTAGAGAAGTAGGGAACTTTGTGATCGCTAACATCCATTAGGGGTTAGGGAGCCATATATCTTTCTCGGCACTACCGGCGCTTAGTTCGAAGAACTCATGCGTCCGAAGTGCTTTTTGTATGAACCACTTAAGCATTCACATAATCATTGGTCTGCTTTAATCAGGAATAAGCAAAACTATGGATGTTTATTTATAGTATATGATGCATTGGGCTTGAAAAATTTACATCGAGATGGATATGTAGATCCATAAAGGAAGGTTGTAGATTATGGAATAATTTTCTACATATCTCTTCCTTTGGCATGAGGAGGTGAAGTTTGCATCTTAGTTATATCATCTTATCCTGATGTGAGGATGTAATTAGGTTCTGTTTGGGAGTGAATTCTGAATACATTTGCTATTTTCTTGCCCTAATATCCATGGTACTCTTTAATGTTATGTACCTTACTACCTCTGACCTGAGTTACTATCATGCTTATTACTGAGAGAGCAAGTATTAGACGACACAATCTCCAATTCATTTATTGTGGAACATTAGAAGTTACCATCCCGAAAAGTAAAGTGTCGTCTTCAAAATAGAAACCTTGTTCTCACAATAAATTATGGTGAGACTAATTTATTCAATTTAATGTCTTATTTAGAAGTGCTTTGAGAAGGCAAACTTTTATCAATATTGTTGTAACTATATCCTTCTCTTTGCCAGGTATCCTGCCAACATCACCTTTTGCGTGGGAATTGATAGCAAGGAGGTGACTAAAGTAGAATTTGGCATATGTTGTTTCAAAGTCCTTATTTTGATCATTGTTCTTCCCTTGCTTATTTTTTTCTTTTATTTCGTCTTTCATTTGTAACTAACTCCTTTTTTCTTCGTTTGACCTCTTGAATTTTTTTGTTCGTTCTATCGATGTGTTGGGGAGGCAAAAGTTGGCATAAGTTTACCATTCATTCGATATGAGAGAGATATATTTCTAGGCATTTGTGAATAGAGCACCTATTTAGAAAGTGATGTCTTCTTCCTGCTATTCTGGCCTTGGTTGTTCCATGTCCCATTAACTTTTTGTTAATCTGTCAGTTAGATGTTGAAAGAGATTGTAGCCTGTTCATTTCAGCTTGAAAACTTTGTGGTCTAATAAGTTCATATAAGGGCTAGTAAGCCCAATTCACAACTATAAATAAGTTTACATATTAAAACTAGTTTGATTGGTTGAGAACTTGAGGTCATATTAGTGTAAAGATTCAGGTGAAAGAAATATCTAGGTTGTCATAGATATTTACTAGCCTCTTTTTAATATGTGGTGGTTGTGCAATAAAGCTTTGGTTTCAATTATGGTTTCCTTGTTCTTCTTGTTGGAATTCAGTGTTGTGCTTGGATTCATCATCTAACACATTAACATCATCTTATCCCAAAAAACACATTAATTTCACGTAGTTAAAAAGAATGCACCCTAGCATATTGCATATAGTATTCCAATTTTTTGTAATGCCCTCTCTTAGTTGCATAATTGGTCATTATTTGGTTGTTGTAGACATAATTTCATGCCAAGTAGATTGAGTATATTGCCAAGTTTTGACAAAGTTTTCTAATACTTACATTCACACATATTTCATCACAGGTTCTCCGAAACAATGGAGGGAGTTCCTAAAACAGAAATGCTTATAAAAGCAAGGATCGACCAATTGCAAGAGAAACCTCCACCTTTGCCTATTGTTAAAATTAAACCTAAGCCTAACCCCCCCCCTCATACAAAAGAAAAACAATTTTCCAAGATGTCACCTTCTTCTTTAATGAAATTTATTGATAGTGGTTTAACTTTTGAGCAAAAACGTGATGTAGAGTCAATTGGCTTTGGGGGCTTACGTAATCTTAAAAGTAATGAGTTACCTAGTGATTTATGTCGTTGGCTATTACGTCATTTTAATCCATATAGTATCTCTATAGTGTTTTATGAAAAGGAATTAGCTATTAATATTGAAGATTTTTATTTAGTTTTTGGCTTGCCTAAAATGGGAGAAAAAATAGTTGAAAGTGGAAGTCGCGATTATGATGAATTGGTGATTAATTATCTTGAGCATTTAGGTAAAACTAGAACTGAATTGCGGATTAAGGACATAATGAATAAAATGAAGGAACAAAAGAGTGGTGGAGAGAATTTCAAAAGAAACTTTGTCATGTTGGTTGTTTCTACTATGTTTAGGAGTAATCAAAAAGGCAATCCCCACTTGAAGATTATGAGATGTCTTAGAGATGTTGACTCGATTTCTAAATTCAATTAGTGTCAATATGGTATTGAGTGTTTGACCGATTCTAGCAGAGAGTGGAATGAGTCTCTTGGTTCTTCCATGTTCACGGGCCCTATCGTAGCTATGGTAATAATTCCTACACGACTCTTATTTTTTCTTTATTGCTTTAATATGAATGATCCAAGTCATTAACTAACTTCATTGTTTTTTTTGTAGTTGTGTTATATGGATCGCGTTTCCTTTATGGGTCGGTCCATTGAGAGAAAGTTCCCTCTATTAAGTTGTTGGAGACGGGAAGATATTTATTATAGACGGGACTTTGAATTGACTATGGCCAGTGACTTTGGGACCGGAGTTGTCAAGCCACAGCTAGTTATTGAGAGGAATGCTGAAGGAATTATTAATCTTGGACATGACCATGATACTAAGGATTCTAAAAAGGTATATTTTTGTAGCACTAGTTCGGAATTTGTATATTATATGTTTAATTTGACTTATTTGCGCAGTGCTCCATCATGTACCGTGGACAAGTTAATACATAACCTCAAAGTTACTTTATGTACTACTTTACTTATGGCACAACTTTCATTCTATTGTTTCAAAGTTATGGTTCTTTCAATAAGCTAATGATTCTTCCTGTCTTACATTCTTTCATGGAGGGCCTTTCACTTGGTTGATGACTTCACTCACTGTACCGTCTTTTCTTTTAAAGTTAAAATAAGTAATTATTGAAAGCTGAGACAAACTGAGAAACCAAGGGAGAGATATATCAGACCCAAGCTAATATTTTGTTTAATGTACAAATCATGCTCACAGATGTTATTCGTATATTATTCTTTAACTATATCGTTCTATTTTTATAGGCTTGTATTAAAATTATAGCTGATGCAGCAAATGGCCTTGTTATAGCATTTAGCACTTTTATCAATGCTATTGAAGTTGCAAAATCTGAGTTTCCAAATTTTGAAGCTATTGACAAGTTATCAACCTTAGCTCGTTCTATGATGGAAGTTTACAAGGACTCCAACAAAAGCAATGAGTGTAATGTGAATGTTCATAATGTGAATGTTCAACCAAATGATCATTGTAGTACAAGTGCAAATGTTTTTGTAGATGAGGATGATGAGTTATTTAATGACCCCGTGTTTTGGGATGCTTTTGAGAAGATAGAGAGATCCTTTACAAAGAGACCTATGGAAACTAGAGACCATGATATCCCCTTGATTTAGGAATTGATTCATCCCAAACTTCTTCTCCTCTCATTGTCCATTCTCCTCCTATTGTCTCGTCCCCTTCTTGCCAAAAGAAAAGGAAGGAAAGGAATCCTATTGATATTATTCAATTGATTCGTCGCTCACCGAGATTAGTGAATGTTGATAATGAATCTCTTATCATTGACACTCCATTAGTAGACAACAATCCTTTGAATAAGAGAGAAATCATTCCTTCGATTTTTTACAAATCTCCTTTTGTCATAAGACATGTGAACATTTTGAAAGACTTCACTCAAATGGAAAAGGACTTGGCTGACTTTGTGTTTTCTGATATTAACTAAAGGTAATATTCCTCTACTGCATGACTTTGTCTTTGTCATTCTTATTCATTGTATTTGATTTAACTAACTTGTTAATTTGTCTTTTTATGTTTTTCTTAGTGAGATTATATTTCAAGATGAATACATGTCAATAACTCGTGGGGAATTGGCTTCTTTATCATCTGATGAAGGGATTTCAAATATAGTTATTGACTTGTGGAGTCACATATTGAATTTTGGGGAGAGGAAAAGAGATCCAAACTCTATTGCACGATATTTCGTTCCAATGCCAGACATGGTATACTTATCTTTATGTTACTTTTGTGCTTTCTAAAGTTTGTTTGTTCTTTTAGTAATGGTGTTTCATTTTTCTTTATGCAGCTCTTGTCTCATATTTCAAAGTAATCTTTTGAAGATTTCGGGAATTTGTTAGAAAATGATCTTGTTTCAACATGTTTAGATATTTGAAAAGTCCAACTCGTAAGTAGATGATGTTTTATTAATGATTGTTCATCTTCTTTTTTTGCCATACATGATTTGGTCAATAATTTGTTCTTTATTTCTTTGTTGTAGATGTTTTTTCCAGTGTATGACAAAAGTTATCCACAGTTAATATGTTTCAACTTGTCTCGAGAATTGATTCAAATCATACATGTGACTAGTGCTAGTTCTCAAGTTCCTAACATAGTAGATTTATTGGTAATGTACTTTTCTTAAACCTGCAAACTATTATTTCATTGAATTTAGATTTGACTTTTGGCCTTTGGGATGTTAATTAGAAGTTAGGTTACACTTTGGGATGTTGCCATTAGTAAATGGTGAATTGAGCTTATATGAGTTTCCATTAACTTGTACAGGGTGAGGTTTCTTTGGAATATTACAAGGGAAAGTTTCGTGAGAGCAAAACTTGTAACTAACTTTAAAATTGAGCACTTGAATTTGAAGATTCCAAAGAATGTCAAGGTGGATGGAGGGTTATTTCTTATGCGTTACATGGAATCCTTTAAAGGATCTTAAAAAACATGGGATCCTCAACTAAATGATTCTAGTGTATGTTTCTTTCAAGTCATTCTAATAATTTATTTTTCATTATTAACTTGTTAAATTATTACTAACATTCCTTTTTAACATTTTATAAGGATGCTTTTTTGAGGAAGCTAAGGGTGAAGTATTGTCACTTCATTCTAAGTAACGAAGCAAATTCCTTGAAGCTAGATGTCGAGAACAAGGCAAAACAATTTAGGAAAGATCGGTAGTGTTCATTTAAATATTTATTCTAATTTACATGGCATTCATGTGTTATTTTCCAATTGTGATAAAGCATACTTGCTTTGTATTTCATACTCGTAATTTGATGTTGAGAGAGGAGCACACCATCTACTTTTACCAATTTAAAGCTCTACAAATTTTGAAGTTTTGGGACTCTTCATTTGGATGTGCTAATGAATGAAACAAGAGAATCTTCGTTTTTATGTTTAATTATATGCCACATGCTTTTGAAAAGTTAAGTTTCATAACATTATCAGTGGTAAATAGATGAAGGCAACTAAGCAACTTCTGCTAGTGTAAAGGGTTAGATTTTAGCATTTTATGCTACCTTTTGCAAAAATTTATATTTGAGAGAACTTTAAAAAAGTTGAAAAGTTAATGGATCTCAAAATTTAGGTATTTTGTTCCTTTTGTTATATATATATATATATATATATATATATATATATATATATATATATATATATATATATATATATATATATATATATATATATATATATATATATATATATATATATAGAAGTGAGTTCATATGAGAATGCATACTTACATGAGAAATGAGAATGGATTTTACGCGCTATAACTCTAATGAACAAGTGATGTAACTCTAATGAAAAAGTGATGTAACTCCAAAAAAAAGAATATTAGGAAAAACAAAAATCAAAAAAAAAATTTTTTTTTTGGGCTCAAAGTTTTTTTCAGGGGTATAACTCTAATGAACAAGTGTTGTAACTCTAATCCAATCGTGTGGTTGAGATTCATTCTCATTTCTCATGTAAGGAGCATTCTCATGTGATCTTGCCCCTATATATATATTCCAACTTACTTATTTTCTTTCGCTACATACGTTTACTTTAAACCCCACAAGACATGGTTTCAACTTTCAAGTATTGCACAGCTGCAATTACTCATATATTAAAGGATAATAGTGCACTTGTCAATGGTATTCAGATAATACAAACATTTTTTCAACGACTAAGATGTATAAACATACTTTTCTAGTGTATAAATATACTAAATATACCTAAATACTTCTACTAGTTTTTGTAATACGATTTTAATATATAATATGGTTCTAATACTCCATCTTTTGGTATAGAGAAGTACCTAAAGGCTATAGTAGCAATACCCCTAGCAAAAGTTGCTGGTCCGGAAAAATAGGCGACACGGTCGTGCCATATATGACACGGACGTGTTGGCCTGAAAACCTGCAATCAGGAAGCATTTTGACATCTTGAGAAACGAGGGACATGAACGTGTCAAATACTACACGGACGTGTTGGCCTGGAAACCTGCAATCCAGGAAGCATTCTGACATGTTGAGAAACGAGGGATACGGACGTGTCTACTCAAAACATTCTTCCAGTGACTTCTTGAGAAAACAGAGTCACGGACGTGTCATAAACGACACGGACGTGTTGTCCTGTAAACCTGCAATTTGTGAAACGAGTAACACGGATATGTCATAAACGACACAGTCGTGTCTCCTCAAAACATTCTTCCAGCACCTACTGGTTTGAATCCAGTGAAACGATATGCACGTGTCTACTATGACATGGACGTGTTTACCTACTTCACAATATTCCTAGATCGGAGGAAAATAAATACTACTATGATATTATGTTATTAGGATAATTGATTAGTATATTGATAATTCTTATCAATATGGTTCGTGTGGCATGATGATATTGTGGCATTACAAGTTCTGAATATTAAGAGTGCACACTATAAAATAAAATTATATAAATGTGACTTGTATAAATATACTAAAATGTACCTTAATACTTGTACTAGTTTTTGTAATACGATTTTAATATATAATATGGTTCCTCATACGAGAAGTACCTTTAAGGTATATAAGAAGTACCTTTAGGTTATACGAAGAGTACCTCTACTCTATAGGAGAAGTACCTTTAAGGTATACGAGAAGTACCTGTAAGGTATACAAGAAGTACCTCTAGGCTATATGAGAAGTACCTCTCTATACGAGAAGTACCTCTAAGATATACAAGAAGTACCTCTAAGGTATACGAGAAGTACCTCTATGTTATACAAGAAGTACCTCTAAGGTATACAAGAAGTACCTCTACTCTATAGGAGAAGTACCTCTAAAAGTACCATCTTTCGAGATATACCATCTTTTAAAGATGAGAGGAGTATACTTGTACTAGTTTTTGTACTACGATTTTAATATATAATATTGTTCTTCATACGAGAAGTACCTCTAAGGTATACAAGAAGAACCTTTAGGCTATACGAAGAGCACCTCTACTCTATAGGAGACGTACCTTTAAGGTATACGAGAAGTACCTCTAAGGTATACAAGAAGTACATCTAGGCTACATGAGAAGTACCTATACTCCATACAAGAAGTACCTCTAAGGTATATAAGAAGTACCTCTACTCTATAGAAGAAGTACCTCTAACGTATGCAAGAAGTACCATCTTTCGAAATATACCATCTTATAAAGATGAGAGGAGTATACTTCTACTACTTTTTATAATACGATTTTAATATATAATATGGTTCTTCATACGAAAAGTACCTTTAAGGTATACAAGAAGAACCTTCAGGCGATACGAAGAGTACCTATCCTCTATATGAGAAGTACATCTAAGGTACACAAGAAGTACCTCTAAGGTTTACAAGAAGTACCTCTAGGCTATATGAGAAGTACCTATACTCTATACGAGAAGTACCTCTAAGGTATGCAAGAAGTACCTATACTCTATACGAGAAGTACCTCTAAGGTATGCAAGAAGTACCTCTAAAGTATACGAGAAGTACCTCTATGCTATACAAGAAGTACCTCTAAGGTATACAAGAAGTACCTCTACTCTATAGGAGAAATACCTCTAACGTATGCAAGAAGTACCTCTACTCTATAGGAGAAGTACCTCTAACGTATACAAGAAGTACCTTTAGGCTATACGAAGAGTACATATACTTGACTATACGAAGAGTACATCTAAGGTACACAAGAAGTACCTCTAGGCTATACGAGAAGTACCTATACTCTATACGAGAAGTACGGCTAAGGTATACAAGAAGTACCTCTAAGGTATACGAGAAGTACGTCTAAGGTATAAATGAAGTACCTCTATTTTATAGGAGTAGTACCTCTAATGTATACGAGAAGTACCTCTAAGATATATAAGAAGTACCTCTGAGGTATATGAGAAGTACCTCTAGGCTATACGAGAAGTACATGTACTCTATACGAGAAATACTTCACGGCTATAGTACTATAAGCGGAATTTCATGAAATTGATAGTATGACCATATCTCTAGAGAATGATATATGTAAGAGGCTATACGAGAAGTACTTCACGGCTATAGTAGAAGTACATCTAGGCTTTACAAGAAGTACTTCTGGCGTATACGAGAAGTACCTCTACTCTATAGGAGAAGTACCTCTAAGGTATACAACGAGCACCTCTAAGGTATACGAGAAGTACCTCTAAGGTATACGAGAAGTGCCTCTATGCTATACAAGAATTACATCTAAGGTATACAAGAAGTACCTCTACTCTATAGGAGAAGTACCTCTAAGGTATACGAGAAGTACCTCTAATATATACGAGAAGTACCTCTAGGCTTCACGAGAAGTACCTCTAGGCTATACGAGAAGTACCTTTTGGGTATACGAGAAGTACCTCTTGACTATATGAGAACTAATTTTGATCATTAATATCTTTAGTAACAAATGACTGGAAATTACAAAAAGTAAATATTTGAAAAAATATATTTGTATACAAGAAGTACCTCTACTCTATAGGAGAAGTACCTCTAATGTATACGAGAAGTACCTCTACGCTATACGAGAAGTGCCTCTAAGGTATACAAGAAGTGCCTCTACTCTATAGGAGAAGTACCTCTAACATATACGACAAGTTATGGTGTCCCCCTAGAAAATTACGTTACTACCATCATTAATAAATTAACTACTTTGCAAAAAAAGAGATAAAAAAAAGAAAATTTTAGGATTTTTATTATTATTATTATTCTTTATTTTTATTTATTTATTTATTTATTTATTTATTTTTCTAAAGATATACGAGAAGTACCTCTAGGCTATACGAGATGTACCTTTAGGGTATACGAGAAGTACCTCTAGACTATAGGAGATCTAATTTTGATCATTAATATCTTTAGTAACAAACGAGTGGAAATTACAAAAAGTAAATATTAGAAAAATTATATGTTGAGACTAAATCTAACAAGATCTCACATGAAGCGTTTGTCGCTTTTATGTGAGAGTTTTTTGAGAAAAATATTTTATTTATTTCATAACAGAGGAAGGATGCAAAAATAAATTATCAAGTGAAATTTTGTTAAATTTGGATCTAAGAGCACATGACTCTTATGAAGAAACTCTTATGAACAAAGCCAAATTTGTGAAATTTATTCAAAGGTCATACCTTGCATGGTGCTCCATGTATGTGCTCCCAAAAAACAAATTTTTTTTGCATAATTTTATCATATATTTTTCTCAAATATACAAAATATAAGATGTACAAAAAATGTAAAGATGAGCACCTAATTCTTAATGCCCCTAATACGCTATAATTCTATAAATGCTTTGTATCTTGCAAGTGTAAACCAATTTAAATGGGTTGGACCTAACTCCACATAATTGGGCTCTGCTTTGGTGTAAGCACACCAACATACAATAGCTCTCAAATAAACGCCTCACTATCCAATATTTCCACCAATATTCTACGCCAATATGCTACCATCTTTTGGCTTCTTAGAGAAGCCATGTTTCATCCAATTTCCCACATAAGACAAACCAACACAATTACACAAGAGTACTAGAGTAGACTCCCTCAACAATTTCAACATCATATAAATAACAATTCATATACTCCAACAAAAAAGACGTTGATCATAAACAAATGTGTCAAAAAAAATTGGCAAACTATCCGCATACGAAGTACCTCTAAGATATATAAGAAGTACCTATGGAATATAACGATGATCTATCGAAACAATAAGATTTGATGTAAATATTAGCTTACACTTGTTCTGAGTTTTTGAAATAAATATAGCTTAAAAACAATTAGTAGAATTACTTGAATAAAAATCAATCCAAAGTAGCCAACAAGTAGATCATAAAGTTCAATAATGGAGTTTTGCTTTCAAAAAAATGTTCGACAAGTAGATCGACTCCAAAAGCTAACTCCAAAAGCTGAATCCAAATGCTAACTCCAACGCCCCACAAGAGATTGAAGATGTTCGATTAACCTGAAAAGTAACTCAAACACAACAAAACACCTCGTGAAGTGACATGGAACTAGAAAGAGCAAAAAAAATGCAAGAATTAGTCCTAAATGCTCAACTAAGCTAAATGAGCCTTAAAAATGCATCTAAATTATGAACGATTATTGATTTATCAAACTCCACCAAACTATATAAATGCTTGCCCTCGAGAAATCCAAAATAACACATAGGAAAAAGTAAGATAAAGCTCTTCAAGCACAACACACAAGGTTCCCGAGTTAATCTTCAATGTGAAAACTAACCATGAAGGAAATAAACACAAAATTATTCAATCAAATTCCTAAATCTCACAGTTGTGACTCGACAACCAATCTTACCACTTTGATCCCCCAAGCTTGCCTTGACGATTCATGGTAACCCTCACTTTAGTCGTGCACACAACACTCATGTATATGAAAGGGGTAGATCACTCAAGACTCAATTCAATTGACCATACTCTACCATAAGCTTGCATATTTTCTCACTCTCCACCATCATAGAACATTGCTACATGCAAAGAATCATGAGTGATTTGAATACGATTGTAATAAAAGCTCAAGGTATGGGTGTGGAAAACTCTAGGAAAGTGGTGTGTTAGAGGGGAAAGTGAAGCATAAAACTCGAAACACAAACACGCCAAATTGCACTTCATTTTTCCAATTACCAAACCAAACTTCCTAAATGGAAACTCCAATTCTGTTTTATTATAAACTAGAGACAAATTACAATCTTTTTTTAGCCTTTTTTTTTCTTTTTTCTTTTTTTTCTTTTCTTAATGGACTTAATAAATCATCTACAAGAGGAAATCAATGGGAGTTTCAAAAAGTAACTATGAGGAGATGAACTAAGCTTTAGATCATACCAAACAACAAAAGAACCTCCAATGTCACACATTAACCTCATCAATATAGCTTCACAATCCCCTAGGTAGGACAAAGTAATAGGCTAGAGATGTGGTTAACCAAAGAAATAGGCTTAGGCTCCCAAGGGTGAAAAAAATGGGAAAATTGATATAGATGGCATTTGGTTATGTAGCTTAGAAAATAGCAATTGCCTCAATCATATCCAATACATAAGCAAGTCAAAGTAGTGTCAAGGAGAATCAATGCAAGTTTTAGAGAATAATAGCCAAGGAAGAGCATCACACATGAATAGAGGGACTAAAAGATGTAAGTCAAATAGGCTTAAACGTCCTCACTAGGTACATTTTTGGCTTCCAATTATGGTCCAGTCTCCCTTGGGAGGATCAAACCATCTTATCACAAGCCTTTCGAATCACAACGAGCAAGGAGAGATCAAAATTAGTTCATAGTTATTCAAATCATGCCAAGACTTCACATAAAGATTAGCACAAAACCAAGCCTGGTGTGCACTATCAGCAGATTCAAACCCTAAATGTAACCTAGAATGCAAAAATCTAGCATGCGAAAGTCCTAAAATGCGTAAAATGCACAAGAGATGAAAAGTAAATAACCTCCCACAAGCTAGCATGTCACAATATCCTCAATGTGACAAGGAGAGGGAAAAAACAGAACTCAAGGTGGAGGAGGAGGAAAGGTACCAGAACTACCAGGATGCCATCTAGCATGGCGAGTCCAATTCTGGAAGTCAAAACGGAAACCGTGGAACTCGGATACCATCGTATCATAGCTACCCTGCATAGAATGTAGATGTGCATCAATAGCAAGGTTAGACTGAGTGAGGTTTTAGACATCATACTTTAGAGACTGGACCTCCAAGCGTAAGTCACCAAAACCACTCTGCAAGGAAGCTAGCTCTTGTTCCACAGAAGAAGAGGAAGAGGAAGGAACATCAACAGTAGTGGGCGTGGCGTCCCCCGGATCCTCATCCATTGGATCTCCATGGGGCTCAGCAATGGATTGCCACTCAAAGTCGGGCTCGAAACTCCAGTTCTCAGTGAGGTATATAACAGTCGACTCTGGGTTGGGAAGATATGCAAAGGGTCGCTGACTTACCAACCAAACATACCCAGAGACGTTATCCTGCTCGGCTATCCAATGCATAGCGCGGAGAGAGCGTAAATTAAGACGCGTCACTCCAGGTACAACTGCCAAGTTAGAAAGATCATAGCCAAGATATATAGCAAGGATAGAAATCAGACCCCCAATGGCAATCTCCCCATTACCCTTTCTTACATCATCCAAATGGTCAACGACCCACATAGAAGGAACAAGACGGCAATCCCCCTGAGTCATATGCCATAAAAAAATATAGTTCTCTTAAAGAAACAACCCCAGAACTTTCCCCCCTAGCAAACAAGGTACTAGCAAGTAGTCGGTGAACATAACGAAAGCCAGGGTTCATAATCCCGGTGGCCTTAAAAGATCGAGGGTCATAAGTGAACTGGGATGTAAGGAGGCACCAGAAGTGCCCTGAATTAAACTGGCTAGAGTAGGAGTGATGGGGGCTAATTTGGCCACCTCTCGGCCAACCAAAAGCCTCAGAAACTTGCTTAATGGAAAGGGTATGTTGATTGCCCATCATTTGGAAGGAAAGCTTCCGAGGAGACTTATTTGTGGCCCTATGGACATGCAATGTAGAAAAGAACTCATAAGTCAGACGGGCATAGGTCGGGGCATGAAGAGTTAGCCAATTATCCCAACCCATAGAGTGAAATAATTGTCGGACATCATTCTCAATACCTAATTAAGGCTTCTACCGCAGTCGACTCAAAGAAGCGGATAGGCCTAAGGCGTCGGCGCGAGATGCGCATGTAGTTTTGTATGTGGTCCGGGTTGGTGAAGGCTATACCATAAGTCTCGACAACGGGTGGGTCCAAGGGAGGTGGAGGAGGTGGTGGGGAGCGGTTGCGAAGATTTGTGGTGGAAGTGTTTCGGGGTTCGTTTCTCCTATGTTTAGGACCCATGGTCAAACAAGCAAATTGCAATCAAAGGGGAAAAACAAAATCAAGCACAAGAAAAAACAACCAAGTCACAAGTTCACCACCAATCTAAGATCAAGCCACAAATAGCATCCAATAGCAAATCACAAAAATCACCAAATAGCAAATCACAAATAGCACGAAAATCACAATATCCAAGAAATTTGCAAATAGCACGAAGAATTAGTACTCAACAATGGAGGTAAATTCGTAATTTCGCAAGGTAGTGAGAAAAGAGAGATGTTACCAACAATGTCGTGGGAGTCAATCCCGCAATGAACGTTCCTTGCTTTCAATTTGTGCTAGTGAAGGTGATTGAGTGAACAAAGGGGCTCGAATTGACTCAATACAAATTTTCCCCAAATTAATTTATAGGGTTTGAAGAAGGATGGAAGAAAAAGAATGGAGATTGTCAGTGGAATAGAAAAAAAAAGATGTGAAGAAAAGGTTGATGGAGAAATTTGGTAAGAGTAGTGAGAAGAGAGAGAGGAAAACAATGGAGTATGGAGAGGATTAAGGAGGGTGTAGAGAGAGAGAGAGAAGGAAGCAATTGGGAAGGGGGCTCAAAAATTATGAGGGGAGTGAGAGGAAAAAGGAACCAGCCTTCGAATTTTAAAAAACCGGACTGCAGGGCGACACGGATGTGTCGGTAGCGACATAGACGTGTTGGCCTGCTGCTGCCCAAGCAGTAGGTACTAGTTCGGAATTTTTCGAGCGACACGGTCGTGTCGTTAGTGACACGTCCGTGTTGACCTGTAGTAGCACAACACGGACGTGTCATAAACGACACGGGCTTGTTGGTCTGCTGCTGGACTTGCAGTAGCTACTGCCTCCATATTTTACGAGAGACACGGACGTGTCGTTTGTGACACGACCGTGTTGACCTGTAAAAGCACAAAACGATTTTTTTTGGTTTTTTATTATATGGATTTATTTATTTATTTTATTTATTTCCCACTACCGCTGGCCGGCCAGCCGGGCCAATATATTTTTATTTTTCAAAAGATATACGAGAAGTACCTTTAGGGTATAGGAAAAGTACCGTTAGGGTATACGAGAAGTACATCTAAGGAATACAAGAAGTACCTCTATGCTTTACAAGAAGTACCTCTATGCTTTACGAGAAGTACCTCTACGCTATACCCCACGTGCGCGGGACGCACAACCCTACATGGCGCGCGTAATTGTGAAGGCAAATAAACACCATATTCTCATCCTAAAAAATAGAACCAAAATTATCGCAGTCAAATTTTCCAAAAACTTTTATGAGTTACATTCTTATTATGTAGGGTGTAATCAATGACTTTATGAGGGGTAAGAATTACACCCCTGTCACAAGCATAAAAAACACAAAAAGAGTAGAAATTTGTGTATGAGACTAAAATACCCTAATCAAACCCCCCCAACAAACACAAAACATAATGCAGTAAACCACCCAAGTAAGTTCATCAACCCCAAAAATAGGAAGAAAAAAAACATAAATTAAGACGTACTCATTTTTCGGAAATTAAAAAAACAAAACCACTAGAACCATACAAAACCCAAAATCATTTAAAAATCCTTTGAACAAACTAATCCTTCATCTTAGAATTCCAGAAAAACCTTCCTCCTCCTTTTATAATCCTTTGTTTGCTGCAAAATTGCAAAGCATTTCTCCTTCACATCTTGAATAAAAGTATCAATATGAAAAACTAATTGGAATAACTTTGTTCACCCAATAGTTGTACAATTAAAAAACAACAAAAACAGTTTCCTCCATTTGTAAACCCACAAAAAACAGCAGCTCTATCTTGTTTGCTTCTTCAAATTTGAAAAGAGTCACCATGCATGTACTGATCGCCTACTAAGTATCTGCACAACGAATAAATGGTACTTGTAAATAGCTATCCATGACTTGGAAACTCAAAGAAAACCCATTCATTATATCAGATGAACTTATAGCAGAATGCTTCACTCTTGTAGGTTAAATCAACTACAAGAGTGATCATGTAGTCAGGCATTAGTAAGAAAATATCATAACAATGTCAATGTAATAGAAAGTAATTTAGCATGAACGCCAAGGTAACAGATGATCTCGATCATACAGAGAACGAAATGATATTACTAGCTTATTATGTCTAAAGTAAATTTGTATCTTGTTCGTCAACGTAAAATGCAGATACTTAAGCAGCAATAATTTGTTCCAAACGTTAATATCTATCACTGACTACTCAACAGTCAACATGAAACATTAATATGTATGAATTATAAAATATCAATTGGTCATTCTTTCCATTTCAATCGACCTTTTTGTTCTTACAATTCCGACTGTCGTGATTTGAAAGTTCCCTACATGCCTTGCATCGTCTAAGAGGCTTCTCACGTTTCTCCATGGCCTCTTTCATATTTCCTTTTATCCTCTTTTGTCTTCCTTTATTCTTTGATATGTTTGGATTTAAGACGGAGACTTCACTTGGAATTGGACAACCAATAAGTGTTTCTATCTCTTTGCATTTATCTATGGGTTTCCCATGACTATCCTTTGAAATTAATTTTTCATTGAAACTCTTTATTCTTTGTGCAAAATCTTCAATGTACTCTTCCTTTTGCTCAATAAGTTTCACACAACTAAAGATTTTAAACCACAAATCTCCAACCTTTTTCTTCAAGTCATCCCTTTGCAAGAAGTTTTCAATCACATTTCCTCCTAAATCTAAGAGAGGCTTATTCAATGCAAGCTTACTCCACCGATTCATTATAAACCCTTTTGGCAAATGTTTCATTCCCTTTTCTTTGATCATCCAAAGCATATTCCTACAAGGGATGCCCTCTCTTTCTAACATTTTACATGAGCAATGTGCATTTTTTTCAAGTTTGTTGTAGAGTACTTTGAAAACCTTGTTGAATCTTTTTCGATCAATAATGCATATATTCTCTAACTCTTCTTCATATGTCATGCTCTGGATATTGCAATAGAAACAAGCTAGTACTAACTCCTCTTGGAACTCATAGAAAATAGAATGCGTAAATTGCTCTGATGCATGAATCTCCAAGTCCAAAGGAGTCTTTCTTTGGGGCATTGAATTTCTTGAGTCATATGTTAGTCTTGTTTGCTTGTATCGTTGGGCATCAATGGCACTCGCATATCTCATCCAAAACTCAAAAAGAGTAAGATGAGGAGTGGTAAAGTTATTGAAAAAGTTGTTCTCGCTTTCAGATCTCGAAGTTGTCCTCAATGTTCCAGACATAGGGACATCCCTATAGTATGCTGGTATCCAACTTTCTTTGATGGTAAACATGTGTTGGAGCCATTTATTGTCAGATAAATCATACTTGGACAAGATTCACTTGTACATTCATGGCAATTTTTCAAAACAAAAAAGAGGATGAAATTTTGGGGATTTGTAATTCATTTCATTGCAATTCAATAGATGAGTTTGGTTGCCGAAAACAAAACAGAGGAAGAAATTTTGGAGAAAGTGGTGGAAACCATTGATGAATGCTTGAGAAGAGATGAAGAACAAGAGAGAGAAAGAGATGAGTTTGGTTTTTTTTTTAAAAAAAAAAGGCAGTAAGTATTTTTGTTTGAGAATAGTTAACGCCGTTAACAATTCCGTCAGGTTTAATGACAAAATATAAGTTTAGGGTCATCTGGGTAAAAAAAAATGTCAGGGTTATTTGAGAAAAAGGTCTATATGTCAGGGTTATCTGAGATAATATCCCTTTTTAAATTATTACCCACAATTTACATCAATCAATCAAACCAAAAATAGCTAATCTTTTAACTAGAACAAGATTCCAAAGGAGCTCTAATTCATGAAACCAATGAGAAGACATCTCAACTCAAGTTCGTGTTACAAACCCACAAAAATAAAATGCCATTTTGCCGTAAATGAACCAAAATCATTGCACAACAAAACCATAATAATTTTAAACAAATCCTCAAATCTCATTGCTTCATGAGTCAAACCCATATCTTATCATAACAAGATCATTTTTGGATGAATGAACTTTTTTCTTGTACTCATTATAGATCCTGCCTCACTTGCATACAAAGGGACCTTAAGTACTGAAGTCTAGATTAATGTAATACTCAAAACAATTTAATCAATAGCAAGTCAAATGGCAAGTTTAGCTAATTTGGCACGCACATAATTGTATAGGAAGAGGGAGGGGATGACTATTATTCTGCTCCTCAATATAGTAACACGCACAATTACGCAACTCAAAAGTCTGGACCTGGCTTCACTCAACAACTGCAAAGCAACATGCTAGCAATAAAAATCTGCTCCATTATTAATCAGAAAACAACAAAACACAACTAACTTAATCACAGAAAAGAACGTCCAATACATTTAACAGAATTCACTCAAGAATCGCAAAGCAACAGAAATTAGGTCAATTATTAATCATAAAACACAACAAACTTCTTCTTGCACAAGAAAATCAAGACAAACTTGACGCAAATATCTCGCAACAGCAAAACAAAACTCCAGCAACCAAATTCAACTATCTTGCTTTAACAATATTCGTCAAGTTCAATATTCCTCATAATTATCAGTAAATCAAACTAATATATCGCAAATCACTTCACACTAACAAATTTAGCTACAGAAGTAAGGTACATAAATTCAGCAACTTTTTTCCAAATATATCGCTTATTCCACATAAATCGATCTCTAAAACCTAACTAAATGATATTCATTCATGATCATCAACAAATCGAAACAAAATCGGGAGTAATGCAAAATCAAAGTCTACGAGAGATAAACATGAATTCAGCAGCATTTAGACATAAAGTTTCGAAATTTCTTACTCAAAGTAGTAGAGAAGTTGCGGTTCCGCCAAAAAGTTACCGAAGTTGTTCCTCAATTTCTGGAAAAATCCTTTGATTTCTTGTTATATGTTCGTGGAATTTTGAATTGAATTTGTTCTTCTTCAAAGACAATGAAATTGCGAGGGGGAAAATTGCATAAGGGAGAAGAGAAAAAAGGAGCGTCGAATTTGTTCCTCAATTTCCAGTATTTCGGGTTTTTTTTTTTTAAGGAAAGTATTTTTGGGCTTTTGTTATATAGGTGTTGGAGAGTTCTCACCATAAGGTGGTTCTCACTAGAACCCAACCCTAAATGTATATATATGTATGTATATATAAAATTAATCCATTATCTTTTCCTAATAAAAGAAAAAAAAAGGGGTCCATTTAAAAAATGAATTTCGAAAATTCTAACCCCAATCCAAACACCTATAATCTAATCCAATCAGCCTAATCCCAATTCATTTGCATTCATCCTAGGCCCATATGAGTTTGAGTCCTTGCATTCATTTTAGGCCCATTTGCATTAGAGTCCATTTTGCATTCATTCTAGGCCCATCTAAATTTGAGTCCTTGCATTCATATAGGCCCACTAGCATTAGAGTCCATCTTAGGCCCATATAAGTCTAGTTCATGTTAAAATGTAGGCCCATTTGCATCTTTATATGAACCCTAGTCCATGTCAAGCCTAGTCCAAGTCTAATCCCAGTCCATTTCAATTTAATCCAAACCTCGTCCATTTTTAATGTCAAGCCCATGTGCATCTCCAAGTCTAACTTCAAACTAATATAGGACTAAGTCCAAAATCAGGTCCATATAAGGCCCAAATCATACCCTAAGTCTAATCAAACCATGTAGGACGAAGTCCAAATTCCAAAACTCAAAATCTCTAAGCCTAGGGAAACTAGCACTTCTTAAAGTCCACATAGGCAAATCCCGAGTTTAGCGAAGCTACTCACCTTTAAGACCATAACGGCACCCTTTAGATCAAGCGAAGCTAGTCATCCTCAAGACCATAAAGACAACCTCTGAGTTTAGCGAAGCTACTCACCTTTTAAGACCATAATGGCACCCTTTAGACCTAGCGAAACTAGTCATCCCCAAGACCATAAAGGCACCCCTTGAGTTTAGCAAGGCTACTCACCTTTAAGACCATAACGGCGCCCTCTGACCTATCGAAGCTTGTCATCCTTAACACCATAAAGGCACCCTCTGAGTTTAGCGAAGCTACTCATCCTTTAAGACCATCACGACACCCTTGGACCTAGCGAAGCTAGTTATCCCTAAGAACATAAATGCACCCTTTGAGTTTAGCGAGGCTACTCACCTTTTAAGACCATAATGGCATCATTTAGACCTAGCGAAGCTAGTCACCCTTAAGACCATAAAGACATCCTCAGAGTTTAGCGAAGCTACTCCTACCTTACATCTATAGCATCCCAATTAAGTCCATAATGGCCCTAAACCTTTAAGTCTAGCGAAGCTAGTCCATCTTAGATCCATAACAACCCAAGATCATCGAGTATGGCTAAGCCAATCACCCCTAAGTCTAGCAAAGCTAGCATTTCCTAAGTACAAATAGGAAATCCTTTTGAGTCTAGTCTCCTTGCTCACCTGTAAGTTCAAAGTCTAGTCCAGTTTGCTTGCATAGTCCAATCCAATCCAGTCCATATCTGCATATGCATATAGTTAGGCCCATGTCAGCATCATGATCACGCCCATACTACCCAAAAACTCGTAATCATTTCTAATCCTCCATTTGAATATCCATTTCCATTTCTCATCTCTCATTTCCCATTTCAATTTCTATATCCCTCATTTCCATTTCTCATTTGAAATTCATTTCTAAAACCTATAAGCGAGGTCCACTCAATTCTGTTCATGACCGGTCGAGAGATTACAACAGTAGGAACGCCTAATGGAGGAACAAATGTGAGCCTACTCTAAAGCTCATCAAGCGCACTATCACCACCCCGACTTTATTTAGAGTCATGAAAATTACTTTTGACCGCCTTCACAATAGAAGCGTGATCACTTCTATAGGGTGTACCCCGAACCCTACACATGAAAGAAAAAAATCCAAACGATGAAACCTAAACTTCTACAGCGAATTCGAACAGAATAATGAACATCTGACATCTAGTGTTGGATCCTACAAATGCACTGCTAAACATAGTCAATGACAATATACTTCTAATACTTGCTACAACAAGAATCAGCATCACCAACAACCCCTTAGGCAGTGCATCAATAATTCAACAGGCTTAGTGTTTTGTTTCTAGTGTCCTAGGATGAGTCAGAGAGTCCTTCCCCTGAGCCATTTATGTCCTTCCCCATCGAGTCTATGTCACTATAGGACATCATCTATTATAGCCTTTCAATTTCCATTTCATTTTATTTTTCTTTTTATTTTCATTGGCCTTTCACTATCATATATGCTTCGAATTCGATCATGAAACTTAAATCAAATTATCCCTTATGACCTTGATCAATAAAGATAAAAAAAATCAAAAGATAATAAATAAAATGGACATACTTTGGATTCTCCTCCATCCTTCCATAAACCATCTCATGCAACCAAAAAAAATCCCTTAAACTATCATCCTCCATGATCATTAGCCATATAACCTTTGAAAATCAAAGCTCCATAAAATAACCTTCAAGCCTTCCAATATCCTAAACCATAAAAACTTGTGTGCAAGCCTCATTACAAAAGTAAAAAATCAATGCCAGGCAAAAATAAAAAAGGTGAAAAAAATCAAAGAAAAACGCGCAGGACAAAAAAGAAAAATTGCAAAAAAGAAAAAGCAAAAGGCAAAGAAATAAAAAGTCAACTAGGGGGCTTGCACACAAGTTCTACCCCTTTATTCAAATCTTTCAATCCATCAAAAACTCAACCCATATAATCCAAATCCATGATCCTACCTTAGCCCATGCAATTAAACCTTCACCAAAACCAAAAACCAAAAACCTTTCAATCCTTCATATCCAATCATAACTCCTGCTCCAAGGTATGTCCAAGCCCGCTAGGTTGAAAACCCGAAAGGGCAGCCTAGGCAAAAGTTAGGGCATAAAAAATAGCTCAATCGGATTGAAAACTACAAACGGTCTGATTCCGCAAGGATACGTAGGAATCCTCATATCGAGGTCCGACCGCTTCAATAAAACAAAAATTAATCAAGGTCTCATGATTTGATTTTCTAGAATTTAGGAGCATATTCTTTCTAGTTCCCGACATAGACTCGAGTCTGAGCCTAGCCTCGTCAAAGCCTTTTCCCATTTACATTCATTTAAGTTACAAATTTTAACTTTTTATTTTATAATCCAAGCTCTCCTTTTCCCTGAAGGAGTCTCCGTCAATTCCATGGTCTATGACAATATTTGAATTTGCCTAAATCAACTCCCCATAGAAGAATCCCCAGCAAAGAACTCTGAGTGCTTAAGACAGATCAACTACATTTCAATCAAGGTTCAAGCCTAATTCAAGACAAGCTTACCCAAAGTGGGGGCTTCCTATATATGTGGTGGTTCCTCCAAATCAAATCAAACTCCCGAAAAGTTGTAATTCATGGACCTCATTTACAGACCCCGATTGTTTACTAAAAAAAAGTTTTTGAAAATCATTCAATCTTTTTTCGATCATTCTATCTCTCTACATATCCAGATCTTCTAATTTTGCAAAACCCTGACCTTCCATTGCATTACATACATCCTAGTCTTGCATAACCCTGACCTTGCATGACGTGTCATCTTCCTTAGGTTTGCATAACCTTGATCCTTGCATAGCATCTCATGCATGGTTAGAGAGTCTAAGTTTGTATTTTTGCATCATTATGTGCATTATTATGTGAGTTGTTTGCACCTATCTACTAACATTTTTCCCTGCAGGTAATCAAATTGCTTGTAGTTATTATCGTGCATACTAACTTTATTTTGCAGAGATCGGGGGTTATAGATCAGTTCTAAACTGTAGAGTGTTTAGAATCGTTCTCCGTCCCAACACTGTGTACTTTGACTATCGATTTCCTAAACCTCAATCAAAGTGGGGGCTTCTGTAGACACATAATTGTGTCTCCCCATTTAAGGGCCCAATGATGAAACATACCGCGTTCTTGATTGGTCCGACCCAAGGGAAGAGCAGTCCGAAGAACCAAACCTATTTTAAAAGAGATTAAAGTTTAGTTTAATAATCCAAAATCGTATTTTAAAGCCCAGTTAATTATTCAAGATAATCAATTGTATTTTGAGCCAAACTCTTTGAAAAAGCCCAATTAATTGCTGAATAATAATTAATTGTTTACTAATAATTAATTGTTTAATTTTAATTAATAAATATTTTCAAAGATATTTTCATAATTAAAATCGGATTTTATCTCGTAAAATCAGATTTCCGGATTTAAAAAATAAAAGAAAATCGTTAAAACGCGTTTTATAAAAAGTTGTCAAAATGTGTCAAAAGCATGGCGGTGCGCCAAGCGCATAACCAAGTTGTGTCAGGCGCTTCAATGTGCGTCTGACACGTGCACCTGTGTCTCACACAGAATCGTGCGCTTGGCACACTCCTCTGTGCTACACGTAGGCTGTCAAATTTATCTTTTTTAAAGCGTGTGCCACGTGTACACAACTGATTAGGCATGTTGCATCAGGCGCACCAATGTGCACCTGACACGTGTAATTGTGCGTCACACAGAGACGTGCACCAAGCGCACTCTCTGCCTGACGCACGGGTTTCAGTTTCTTATAAATAGGCGTGATTTTCCGAACTAAAGGGACGGGTTTTGAATACAATTTTCATACGACTTTACACTTCAAACTCTACGAATACACTTACGAATCCTCTCTACAAAACTCATACTTCCATACTTTTCAACACAAAAACACATACAAAGCACATACTTTCAGACATACATACACGTTCATATTTTCAGGCTTCACGATTGCTCGTCCCGAAGGATGTCAATCTCTCAGACCCAAGCCACGGTATAATCTTGAGGGTCCTTGAATAAATTCATTATTTTTATATTGAAGTTACTAACTATTTTTTTCGTGATGTAGATCTTTAATATAAAAATTGTTCCTTTGTACATTCTAACTCATTTATTTCTTTTCTAATTATTTTGCATACATATGCATGTTGTTATGATTGTCTTGTTTTAATGCTTTTCATCACCCACATGTTATTTTTGCTAATCAAAGACCTAATGAACTGTTCTAACCTTACTCAGATAATTTGGACAACCTTCTAGGTTCCCTGTAATTGGATTGCATAATAACATATCACTAAAAATAGTCTTTTATGTGTTTCCTGAACCAACCTAGACTAATTTATTTTTTGGGTGCATGAAAATATTTTATGGTTATTCTTTTGCATAAAACATGACATGAATCGATATTTAGTAGAGGCCAGCAATGGGCGAATGTGGTTCGTTATAACTGTATTCGTACCCTCACCCTCGAACTCAATCTATGGTTCATTGACCATCTATGGAGTCAGGACGGGGAAATCTACATTGGATAAGTCCCTAATTTGTCCCTACGATTTCCCAATATCCAATTAGGTTTATGAGTCTTCCTTTAAAGACTTGTTGGGGACTTCAAAAACATTTTCAATAAAACCTTTACAATGAGGTAGTCAAATACACGCTCACACCGCCTAGGCGAAATAAAAACACGCCTACATTAACCTTCATTTTTAATCACTAATTAAGGTGCTTATCTTAACCTTCATTTTTAATCACTAATTAAGGTGATTATCTTAACCTTCATTTTTATTCACTAATTAAGGTTATTATCTTGACCTTAATTTTAAATCACTAATTAGGATGATTATCTCAACCCCATTTTAATCACTTACAAGAGTGATTATCTCATTTGTAACAGATTTGACTAATTTTATAGGTGAGTTATTCATAATCTACTGTCCCTTCTTTCCTTTTCATCCCCAATAGAATTGGCCATTTAGTGTGAGACATAAGATCGAACTACGATGGTTTTGATCCATGAGAGGATTTTGATTCCGCAATGATTGGTACGTAGTGTAACTTCAGTGCTCAAACCTACCATGTACATTTGATATATTGTTCCTCTTAAATAAAATAACGATTGATGTGTATATATGAAAATTGTGCGATTTCTTTCTTTTGAATAGTCATGATTACTTTAAACTGGAACATAACGCATTTAGTAAGAGCCCGTTCTTTAGATCGGAAGAGGAGACGAGTTCCAGACATTCTCACCTCCTGACCTAAACCCACAACCTATCTCATGGTATGAAGGACCATTTTCCTTAATAGCTTTATCCATATGAATTCATCATCATTTTGAACGATATTTCTTAAAATTGATTTTTAATGATTTATTAATTAAATTTGTCCCTATTCAGATATTAATAGGGTGGCGACTTCAAGTTTTCTAAAATCATAGTCCAATGAGAGACTTTTGTGCGATTCAGACCGTTAATTAAGACATTCAAAAATCGGGTACGACAGAGTCTTTATACGAGTATTAGGAGAGATTCAAGTTTATGCTAGTTATCGATACCATGGATATTGCACGAATGATGAATGCCGCTAGTTGCGGGTCCATTATCAACAAAACCCCAAATAATGCTAAGGAGCTAATTGAAGAGTTAGTTGAAGGCTCAAGGCAATTTAGCTAAAGGTCCACTCTCCGAAGAATAAATGAGTTGTTGTCCTAGTTCTTCAAAGCTCGAGGATCAAGTATAAGCTCTTACCTTGATGATGCGTGAATTCATGGTGAAGAGTAAAGTTTAACAAGTAAAGGCATGTGGGATTTGTTCCCCTGATCATCCTACTGATTTATATCCTCATTTACAAGAAGTAACAAGTGAACAAATGAAAGTCGTTGGGTTCCAAATATGAGATACGATAATGCAGCTGGAAACCAACAGCAACACCAACACCAACAATATAACAGGCTATAACCACCTTATCCTAGACCCTAAATCCAAGGCCCGAGTTCTAGCATGTCAACCAAGGAAATGTTAAATGTACTTTTGACTAAAAAAGCTGACTAAAATACATGGTAAGATGATTCAATTTCAGCATGAGACCAGGTCAAGCATTAGGAACTTGGAAAGCCAAGTTGGTGAAATGTCAAAGGTTGTCAGCAGGCTAGAAGCTCTGGTGTCAATAATAATGGTCGATCCTATGTTCAGTCCTATGTTTATTTATCTGCATTCGCGTAGTACACGGTCTAATTAAAGGTATCACCTAATTCAAAAATAATCAGTCTTTTCATGCAAGGTCGAGTCTGTCCTAAAAAGTGCATCTAAAGTGGTCATTGTAGAGTTAGAGTTATCATGCATGTCTACCTCTTCCCATTTTCTCCCTGCTATTCAACTAATATTCCCTACGAATCCTACCCTATCATATTCAACCAATTTCAAAAACTTACATTTTTCAAAATTAATCCTACACCCTCTTCTATTCTACTCTTTTTAAAAAAACATTTACAAATCATAATCATACACGACATTTACAAAAATATTTTCAAAATAAATCCATCATCTTTTCCTAACAAAAGATAAAAAAAAGGGGTTCCCTCCAAAAATGAATTTCGAAAAATTCTAAGCTCAGTCTGAACACCTTCATTCAATACAAATCCCACACCCAATCCATTTGCATTCATTTTTAGGCACATATGCATTAGAGTCCATTTTGCATTCATCCTTGGCCCGTCTAATTTGAGTCCATACATTCACTAGCCTTAGAGTCGATCTTAGGCCCATATAAGTCTAGTTCATATCAAAATCTAGGCCCATTTGCATCTTTATGTGAAGTCTAGTCCAAGTCTATTCCTAATCCATTTCAATCCAAATCTTAGGTCCATTTAGGCCCAGTTCATTTCCCTAGGTCTAGTTTGCATTATATGTAAACCCTAGTCAGTCTTCGGACTATAAAAGTCAGTCTTAGGACTATAAAGTTTCCCTAGGTCTAGTTTGCATTGTATGTAAACCCTAGTCAGTCTTCGGACTATAAAAGTCTGTCTTAGGACTATAAAGTTTCCCTAGGTCTAGTTTGCATTATATGTGAACCCTAGTCAATCTTCAGACTATAAAAGTTTAGTCTTAGGACTATAAAATTTCCCTAGGTCTAGTTTGCATTATATGTAAACCCTAGTCAGTCTTCGGACTATAAGTCTTAGGACTATAAAATTTCTCTAGGTCTAGTTTGCATTATATGTAAACCCAAATCAGTCTTTGGACTATAAAATTTAAGTCTTCGGACCATAAAAGCTCATCCCTTAAGTCTAACCACCTTTATTGTCTACCCTGCTTTGAGTCTACTCTGCTTATTGTAAGTGCAAAATCTAGTACTCAGCAAAGTCTAGTCATTCAGTCTGCTTGCATAGTCCAGTCCAGTCCACATCTGTCAATACAAAATGTTTTCAATAAAACCTTAACAATGGGGTAATCAAAAGAACAATCCCAACTATAACCCCCAAACAAAAACAGTGCCAACTTCAATTCAATATTCAACAGTCCCAACTTTAGGGGGTGTTCTACAAAAGCAGTCACAGCAGGTAAAATTGTCTAAATTTTTAACTTTTTTCCCTATCTTCTTCAATCTCTTTCTATCTCCTGCCTCCTTCCTACCTTGCCCCCTTCTTTGCCACCCTCCTCCTCCTCTTCCCTCTCCCTTGCCACCTCACAACCCCGCTGCCACCCCGAAACACCCCATCCCCCTCCTCCTCTTTTTCCGTCTCCCCTGCCACCCCCTCCCCTGCCGGAACGGGAAGATAAAGCATCAGTCGAGTTAAAAAAGGGGAACACTCAACTTTTAAACTCTGCTACACACACCAGACGACATGTTCGACCTCCTAAAACCAAAGTGAGAGATGGAAAAATCCAAGAATATTTGGTGAAAATGTGGTGCAATGGACATCAAACATCAAGTCCTATTCAAAAAAGAGATTGTTTCACAAAGCCCTTTCTTTATTCCTTAAATGCAAAGAGCTGGAAGCCTGGAACTGAACCAAATGAATTCACTTTCTCAACCACCTTAAGTGTATGCTCTCAATCAATCAACAAATCCTTCGGATTAAGTTTGCATAATCTAATACTCAAAAAAGGGCATCTAATACAACTTTTTGTTTGTGGTGGGTTGATGCTCGCCAAGTGTTTGATGAAATGCATGAACAAAGCAATCCAAATCCATTTAGGATTAGGGTTGGGTAGGTCCTAAGGGGAATAGGAGGAGAATTAGTTCTCCTAACTAGATTATGACTCTTCTATTATATGTAGGATATAATATTAGGGTTTAGGTGATCAATTCATTAAACAGTTTCTTTTCACAAGAGAGAAAAAGTGAAACCCTAAACTATCCCCTCTAAACCGGCGCATATACCATCAAAAGCAAGAAAATTATTCTCTTCCGTTCTAGCAAATGTTTGTGTTTAATTGGGCTCTCAGATCTTCAAAGCTTGCATACAACAAGGAAATCACACTACAAAGGTTTGATATTTAATCCCTATTGAATAATTCATGTGTTTGATTAAGTTTGCGATGCTATGATAGATGTTAGGAAATTGTTTCCTGAAATTTCGCTCTATGCATCTATATGTTCCTACAGTGGTATCAGTTTTGCCTAATTCATAATATTCATATGATCATGTAATTGTATGAAAAGTTATTATTTCTATTCAATTAAGGGAGGATTTATTTATGGCTTGAATTTGCATAATCGATATTTGATATTAATTGATTGGAAATTGTAAATATTTGATTTATTTGTGATTTATGCTCAAAATAATATATAAAGGTCCGAAATTTTTTTATTATGGACAAAATTAATTGTTAATTCACTCCTAATTTACGGATTTTTTTGTAAATATATTTGTTAATAATTAAAAGATTTGATTTTTTATTTGTTAAATAAATCTAATATTCATCACCCACATAGATCTAGAATAATATGATGACTGAAAATCATTTGATTATTTTTCCCACTAATGTTCGAATTTTATCATATTATTTGTGAATTTTGGATAAATTTTATGTTTAATTTGATTATTCATAAATTTTAAGCATAACAATTAAAATATTTGATTTTATTTGTTACAATAATTCAGTACATCACCCTAAAAATTATTTTCGGATTTTTCAGAATTTAATTGTTAATTTTCTGAATCTTTTGGATATAATTTGATTTTTGCCCTAAATTTTGAATTCTTGTTGGATTTAACGTTAATAAAGATTATGTATTGAAATCTAATCTCAATAAATCTAAAATTTATTGAAGATTTGTTGATTGATTCAAAATTTTCTGCCCTATTTTTCAGATTATAAAACCTAATTAAATCCTTTATCTTTAAACAATTGTTGAATAAAGATTAGTTTAATTTTTGTAAATTGTTACATAAATTAAAAGGGAAAGCCAACCATGGCTGGGTGGCCCACCAGTGTCTGTGGAGCCACGGTGGCTGGCGGAAAAGGACCGGAAAGTGGAGGGGGAGGGGCGGCGCGAGCAGTCGGCCTTGCTGGCTGGGTTGGTCGGCGCAAGCGGTCGACCTTGCTGGCTGTTTTGGTCAGCCTTGCTGGCGGCTGGGCTGACCGGCGAAATGAGGTCCAAGAGACAGTGGGAGCGAGCCGGCGGTTTTGCTGCTGGCTGGCGACGTGAAGTGTGTGCATGATTGTAGGCAGTGGGATTTGATGCCCTGCTGCTGAGCTGCTGGTTGTCGTTACGTTGTGATGTGTTTTCGGTGGTGTTGGCTGTTGACTAGCAGCCTTGTGCTGCTTGTCAACGGTCCACAAGTCAACATTAAAAAAAATCTGATTTTCCAAAGTTGAGCGTAAATCCAAAAGTTTCCTATTTTGCAAATTTGTGAATAATAAAGATTAGGAATTGCCATATTTAAATAAGTAATTGAATTAAAATAATAAAATTTCCTAAATAATTTCTAGCTTAAAGTTGTTAGGTTTTATAATTATTATGGAAAGTTTTATTTGCTTATTAATTGTTAATAAGTAAATAGTTTGTGTTTATTTTATTTTAATATTATAAATGCGTGGATGTTTAATGTAATATGTATGATATTATATTTTGCATGTTATGACTAGTACGGCCCAAATTAGGATAGTAAATGCGATCTGCGAATCGTTATATTTGAATGTAAATTAAATACGATATGCGAATTGTTATATTTGAATGTAAATTAAATACGATCTGCGAAGTGTTTGTATTTCTGTAACTTTAAGTTTTCGTTATTTATTTAATTCAAATGATGTAATCAAGCATGAGGATCCAAGGAGTTTCAAGGATTGTGATCCATGGAGATTCAAGGGAAGATTCATGAAGATTAGTTATTTTCCTAAGTTTAGGGGCCATACTAGATCATTTTAGTTATTGCTTCTATTAATTTCTTGCATTTATTTTGGGAAAAATTGACATGAATAATCCCAACTTTCATCAGTCTTCTCAAAATAATCCCAACTTTCAATTATTCTTGAATAATCCCAACTTTATTTTGTTTAAATGATTGCTTCTAAGTTTGTATGTGGTTAATTGATTCATGTGTTAACTATTAATTGACCATATTAGTAAACTTAGGTCCCCAAAAGTAATATTGAGTTTTAATTGCTTTTCCAAACAACACCTATAAAGCCTTAGATCATGAGTGATAGAATATGTCAAAGCATGGTGTTGCGCATATTTTCGGGGATAGTAGGGTAGGTTTTTGAAACTTACATGTTAATGGTTGGTTTAACTCAACAAAATCATCAAAAGACAAAGTTTTGGGTTTTGAAGCTAAGAGATAGGAGTAAACAAGGAGTTGTTAACCTGTCTACCAAGAATTATAATTAGTTATAATTAGTAAAGTGTTTACTTACCTCAACTACTATAAATTGAAGGTAGGGCCAAAGTTCGTTTGATTGTAGTGGGAGGGGATCTTGGTTATTCCTTTATTCAACAGGGGATTTTCATTTAGAATAAAGAGTAGTAGTTAATTAAAACTTGTTTTATTGCTGCTTTTTTAAAAAATATTGATTGAATCTTACTTTATTATTCTTTTGTTGTAGTTATCATGTCTCGTTCAAGCAACAACAACACCCCCGGTTTCAATTTGCGCTATTTACTGGAAAAGGACAAACTGAATGCACAAAACTTCCTAGAATGGGAAATGGCTGTGAGAATTGTTCTCAGAGCCGAAGGAAGGGAAAATGTTCATGACAATCCTCTCCCTAAACCCGTACCAAAGAATGATACTGCAGCTGAATGGAGAACAAGGCAAACTCTTGAGGCTAATTTTGTGCAAGGAACATGTTTGATGCTTGCTTGCTTGCATGGAACCAGACTTTCAAAAGTGTTTTAATGGTCTGGATGCCTACTCCATCCTCCAACAACTGAAAACTATGTTTCATAAGAATGCTAGATTGGAGAGGTTTGAATCTCACTGTAAGTTGTTGGAGTGCAAATTGGTCAAAGGAAAACCCATTGGCCTGCATGTGTTCAATATGATTGGACATTTTCACATCATGGAAAAATTGGGTTTCCCTTACCCCCCAAAACTGGCAACTGATATTGTGATCAAATCCTTGCCTGAACTTTTCAAAACTTTCGGTTGAATTTTTACATGCAATGAGGGGAGGCTACCTTGCAAGAGTTGCATAGTATGCTAACTCAGGCTGAAAGGAGCTTGCCTGTTAAACCTGAACATAAGGATGTTCTTATAGGCACTAAGAAGAAGTAGAACGTTGAGCAAAGGAGAAGTGGACCTCTGCGTGGGCAATGGAGCACGAGTTGCTGCTTTGGCTGTGGGAGATTGTAGTCTACTTTTGCCTTCTGGTTTAGTATTATAACTTCATAATTGTTATTATGTTCCAACTATTACCAAGAATATTATTTCGATTTCGGTTTTGGATTCAGAAGGTTTTTCATTTCAAATAAAGGATAATTATTGTTTTGCTTATCTGAATGATTTATTCTATGTCTCAGCTAAGTTATCAAATGGTTTATATGTGCTAGACTTAGAAACCCATATCTATAACATAAACAACAAGAAACACAAATCAAATGACTCAAACCCTACTTACCTCTAGCATTGTCGATTAGGCCACATAAGCTCAAAGCGTATTGAGAAGCTTCATAAAGATGGAATTCTCAAATCATTTGATTTTAAATCATTTGATACTTGTGAGTTTTGCTTGATGGGGAAAATGACAAAGTCTCCTTTCACAGGTTCAAGTGAAAGGGCCAATGACCTTTTACCCCTCATACATACGGATTTGTGTGGACCTATGAGTACGTTGGCTAGGGGAGGGTACAGTTACTTCATTACTTTTATCGATGATGTGACCAGATTTTGATTTGTTTACCTCATGCAGCATAAGTCGGAATCCTTTGAAAAATTTAAGCAATTGCTGAATGAAAAAGTACAAAACCAACTTGGGAAGAAAATTAAGGCATTGCAATCCCATCGTGGTGGTGAATATTTTTCTCAAGAGTTTATTGATCATTTGAAAAATTGTGGCATCCTTTCACAATGGACTCCACCGGGAACACCACAGTTAAATGACGTTTCTGAAAGAAGGAATCGAACTATACTTGATATGGTTCGATCCACGATGAGTCTTGCTGATCTTCCAATTTCATTCTGGGGATTTGCGCTTGAAACAGCGGCATTCACACTTAACAGAGCACCATCCAAAGTAGTGGAAAAGACACCATATGAAGTGTGGACTAGAAGCGTTCCGAAACTGTCTTTTATTAGGATATGGGGTTGTGAAGCTTATGTAAAACGTTTACTCTCTGATAAACTTTCACCTAAATTCGATAAATGTCTCTTTCTGGGTGACCCAAAAGAGACTAAGGGATACTACTTCTACAACCAAAGTGAAAACAAAGTGTTTGTTGCTCATAATGGTGTCTTTCTAGAAAAGGAGTTTATTTCCAGAAAAACAAGTGGGAGTAATGTATATCTCGAAGAAATTCGAGATGAGCAACAAATGGATGAGGTTAACACCTCATCAGAGGCGGCCCGGTATGAAAATACTCAAGAGGCGGTGCATTCAATTCACGTACCTCCAAACATCCCACTTGGAGATACTCCATGCGAAGTCACTCAACCTAATGAGCAGAAACTTCTTTTGTTGTTCCCCAACGTAGGTGTAGTAAGACCATCATTTCGTCAAAGAGATGTATTGATTTCCTTTTGACTGAAAGTTCTAAAATAACGATTTTAAAATCATAAGAACCTACTAGCTACAAAGATGTTTTGGATAGTCAAGACTTCGAATGATGGCTTGAGGCCATGAAATATGAAATGGATTCCATGTCTGAAAATCAAGTATGGGACTTGGTTAATTTGCCTGATGAGGTAAAACCCATTAGATGCAAATGGCTTTTCAAGTTGAAAACAGAAAAGGATAGAAACATTAGTGTTTTCAAAGCAAGGTTGGTGGGGAAAGGTTTTAAACAAATTCATGGTATTGACTATGATGAAACCTTCTCACCAATAGCCATGCTGAAGTCCATTAGGATAATCCTTGCGTGTTGTCTTTCATGACTATGAAATATGGCAGATGGATGTCAAAACCGCTTTCTTGAATGGGTTCTTGAAAGAGGATGTGTACATGACACAACCTCAAGGTTGTGAAGATCCAGAAAATCCAGGAAGGGTATGCAAGCTTAAGAAGTCCATTTATGGAGTAAAGCAAGCATCAAGGAGTTGGAACCTCAGATTTGATGAGGCAGTCAAGAAATTTGGCTTTCTCATAAATGAAGAGGAATCTTGTGTATACAAGAAGTTAAGTGGGAGTAGTATTACTTTTCCTGGTCTTGTATGTGGATGACATAGTTCTCATAGGAAATGATAAAACCATGCTTGAGTCGGTCAAGGAATGGTTTAAAAATTGTTTCTCTATGAAAGATCTAGGAGAAGCAGAGTACATATTGGGAATAAAGATCTATAGAGATAGATCGAAAAGGCTGATTGGACTTAGTCAAGAGACTTATATTGATAAGTTTCTTGCAAGGTTCAAGCTGGAAAACTCCAAAAGAGGTTTCATTCCCATGCAACATGGCATTACACTTGGCAAGACTCATTGTCCTTCGAGTCCTGATGAGGTCAAGCGTATGAGTAATGTTCCCTATGCTTCTACAGTAGGATCCATTATGTATGCCATGATTTGCACTAGACCGGATGTTGTATATGCTTTGAGTATATGCAGCAGATTCGAGTCAAATTCAGGAGATGCGCACTGGATTGCGGCGAAAAACATCCTTAAGTACTTGCGAAGGACTAAGGATAACTTTTTGGTTTATGGTGGAGATGATGAGTTGATTGTTACTGGATACACCGATGCAAGCTTCCCGAGTGACAAAGATGATTTCCAATCTCAATTTGGTTTCATATTTTGTCTCAATGGAGGAGCTGTGAGCTGGAAGAGCTCTAAGAAGAGTACCATCACTAGTACAGAATCGACGATTTGCGTCGGACGCGAGGCGCCCATTTGCGTCGGACATGGGTTCGACGGCACAGGTCTTGACGCAGATGAGAGAGACAGGAAATGGGTCGGACTAGCACACGACGTAGTTGATGTGCTATTTGCGTCGGACTCCGCTCAACGTGCGACGCACATAACGCCTCGCCCCTGCATACCATAGCCATTTGCGTCTCCCATCTGCGTCGCGTCTCCCATCTGCGTCGCATGTTGAGCAACGTGCGACGCAAATGGTTAATCATCTGTGTTAGCTCAACATGCGATGCAGATGGGAGACACGCCAATTCCCAGCAAGCCCAAGCAACAATCATTTGCGTCGCACATAGTGCCACATGCGACGTAAATGATGCTCATCTGCGTCGCATGTGGAACTATGTGCGACGCAAATGAGTGAAATTTGCATTTTTTTTTTCCAGCTTTTTTTTCTCTCAAACTCACAATATAAAGGCATTTTTCTCTCAAACTCACAATGATGCTCGTACTATTTATCTGGGTAAATCAAGAAATGATTCCAAAAGCAAATAATTCCCACAATATGATTTAAAATCACAATCGAATTGCGCAATAACATGTATTTCTGCATTATTAATGTCAAATATGTATTACAAACCACTATAATCGATTTAGAATGAGAGAAAAAAATATGTACAATAGATACAAAAAATGTAAAAATAAAACTGAATCTAGAATAATTCCATCTGAAAATAATGCAGCCGACGTTTTCCGATGAGCTAGAGGGAGATTACTTCGAGAAGAACCAATTCCAGATCTGAAAATGAAAATAAGAATTTCAGAACTGAAAGTTAAAAAGAAAATTCTAGATCTGAAAATAAACCCTAAAAATGCCAAAAAAGTAAACAAAAAAAATCAGATAAAAACGAAAGGCCGTTATTTTCAATTGCATGAACTAAGTCAGTTTTTATTTTTCAATTGCCAAAAAAGTAAACAAAAAAATCAGATATAAAAGTTTTTATTTTTCAGATATGAAAATGAAAAAAAAGAATTTTCAGATTTGAAAAATAAAAAAGAAAATCAGATCTGAAAAATGAAAAAAACGAAATTGAAAATTGAAAAAAAATCGAACCTGAGAGTGAAAGAATGTGAAAAAACGCTGATGCAGGTTCGCCGCTGAAGATTCATTCGTCACCGCTGAAGATTCTCTCGGGCGGTGGCGTGCCAGACGGCGAGAAGCTTGGAGAGGAGAGAGAAAGGTCCAGGGATGCGGCGATGATCGCTGCGAAGCTTGACGAGGAGAAAGATGCAGAGACAAGAGAGAGCTCCAATGGCGGAGATGTTGAGGAGATACTGGATGTTTCCGTACCATGTGAAGTCATCGAAGGAGGGAGGAGGAGGAGAATTGGGTGGAATTTCCGCCATTGTTGTTGTTCCTCCTCTCCCGAAATTGGGGAGAATTTGATTGGGAAATTAGGATTTGAATTGGGGCTTGACGGAGTGAGAGTGAGGGAGCGGAGAATCTGAGAGTGTGAGAAGGGGCGCTTGAGAGAGATTTACTGATTTAGAGAGTGGTGTGAGAAGGGGTGCTGGAGATATAAGTTTATTTAGCTTAGGTTAAATGCGTTTGGTTGGGCTTTACAATTCGTGGGTCGAGGATCTGCGTCGGATGGGCCATGAGATCCGACGCAAATCTTTTACTCATCTGCGTCGCACTGTAGCTGCATCCGACGCACATGACTAAATAGGATCCAACTCATCAGCTTTCAGCCATATGTGTCGCACAATAGTTGTGTTTGGCGCAAATCATGTTCGTCATCTGCGTCGCGTTCTCATCCCCGTTCGACGTAAATGACCCTACCACCCATCTGCTGTCATTTTGTGCGTCGTACGTTCTCTAATGTGCGACGCAAATAGGCTATTTGCGTCAGTGCTTCTAGAGTGCGACGCACATAGACTGACGCAAATTTGCATTTTTCTACTGGTGCATCAAGGATTCTACAACAGAAGCTGAGAATATTGCAGCAGCTGATGCAGCAAAGGAAGTTGTTTGGATCAAAAAGTTCATTAGTGAACTTGGTGTAGTTCCTAGCATTGTGAATGGGATTGAGTTGTATTGTGACAACAATGGTGTCATTGCTCAGTCTAAGGAACCTAGATCACATCAAAGGTCTAAACATGTGCTCAGGAAATTCCATCTTATTCGAGAAATCGTTGGAAGAGAGGATGTGAAAGTAAGCAAGGTTCATACTGAGGATAATGTAGCAGATCCTCTGACTAAACCGCTTGCGCAACCTAAGCATGAGTGTCATACTAGGTCTATTAGGGTGTTTCATCAGTTGTTAGCTGTTGATGTCTTCTCACAGACTTCAGATGCGCAGCTGAGAGGAGGAGATAGGGGCAACTTACGATTTTGCAATGTAGCATTTGGTAAATAAATCTTTATATGGAACTTTTGTGTTAACCTGAACAAAGATCTAACATAAATTCTCTACTAGTAGACTTAGGGCTCAGTTCGAAGGCCCAACAACTACAAATTCCCTTCACACTCCTAACTCATCCCTCTCATTTAATGCAGTGATGAAGAATGGAACCCCTGGAACTCGGGGCTTGGATACCACATGTGCACATCCTCATTTTTCGATAATAGATGTCTACAAGAATTTCACGAAATTGGCAAATGGAAAGTATAATTAAGAAGGTTTCTTGGTCTTGCGTTTAGAATGATTTCACTATTTTTGTTTTGATGCAACTGTGATGACAACACACTCTTTACAGAATTCACTTCCCAACTTTTACCCTTAATTATTTAATTAGCTATGAGGGCATATTTTCAAGATATACATTGCCACGAAACCGACAATATCTTAATTACTAATATTTGTTTTTATATATTGATAAAAGAACAACTCAATCAAAATAGGACATGAAGTACTAGGGTGGCTTATTGGTTGATGATCATTGTTATCTTCTCAAAAACTTCAGATAGGCAGACGAGAAGTGGAGCAATTGGTAATGAATCTTGGAAAAATTCACATGAATCATTCAATTTATGGATTACTCAAGAATAGTCTCAACTTTGTGAGGACCTTAAAATAAGCCAAACTATTATTTTCCTTCCCTTTATTAGTATAAAAGAGAATATCGACATGAATTATCCCAATCTTTACCAAACTACTCAAAATAATCCCAACTTTGGATTATTCAGGAATAACTCCAAGTTTTTGGAGGACTTGCTCAAAATCATACAAACTTTTGTTTTCCTTGCATTAATTATCTATTTAGAGTCTATTGTATATAGGATAATAATTCAAGTTATTTCGAGAAGTGAAATTCTTTCTAAATAATCCATAATTGGGATTATTTGATAAATATAGGTAAAATTTGGCATTATTCATGTCAATTTTTTCTATTGAAAATAAGAATTTGTATTATTTTAAGAAAGTCGCTCGAAAAGTTGAGATTATTTTGATAAGACAAGTGAAAAATGAGAGCATATATGTCAAATTTTCCTTAAATCTTTAGCAGTAGACTTTATTTTGGGCCCAACACAAAAATTCCTTTTGGGCAGCCTATCTTAAGGCCTAGCCTGAAATCCCAACAACTACAAACTCTCCTCTCCCTCACCATCCCACATCCCTCGAACCCAGGGCTAGGCCTTCCGCGGGGTTGATATCCACCAAGTCTCTTAGACTTTTAAATACTTCCCCCAATTTTCGAAAAGATACAATGAGTTTGTGACGCGTAATCAAGTCTCTTAGACTTTTAGATACTTCCCTTAATTTTGACAATAAATATCATTATTTAGTTATTAGCAAATTTTTTTGAAGATGTACATTGAATTTTTTTTCCTCAATAAGGAAAGGAAAAACTAGGACTAGCTTTAATGAAGCGGCCAACCTAAAACATCCCTACGGATGATAAGAGAAAAGGGAATACAATAGGGAGGAAAGGAATAAAGAAGAGAATGATGTTGATGCCTTTTGTTATTAATAATCTAGGGAGTATTCCAAACTTTAGAGATCTCACTAATGACTGAGAGATTATCGCCTTCAATAATAAGAACTTTCGCGTTAAGGAAAGTAGAGCCCTTAATCCCTCTCGAAGACCCTAAGCTTCCTCTTGGAGGATGTCACGATTACCACTAAGCGACTTAGCTCCAGCTAGCTAGAAGAGTAGAGCCTATATATTATGATGAATCCAATATTTTAATTACTAACATTTGTTTTTATATATTAGTCTAAAATTTTTGGTCAAAACTAATACATGAATATTATATAAGTCAAAAGATGCAATAAAAAGACGAAGTATTAAATATAAAATGAGGTGAAGATATAACTTCCTTGTCTCTAAATTTTTTTCCATCTTTTCATTAATGTTGTCTTTGTTACATTTTCCATTTCTTTTTCTCGGATATAATTCGTCAAGTATGATTTTGTTTTCCATACTTCTTTCCAATAAAAAAAATACATACACTCACCACTTTAATTTTTTCTATTCATATCTATTCAACAAAAGTACCATATTTTCGAAATCTATGTGCCGAAAAGAAATGGGAAGACATTTGAGGGACATAGGGATTAATAAGTTTGGGTTGACTCCTTAAAGTTTCAAGTCAAGCTCAAATTTTAGTCAAACCCGCTCGAGTTGAGCTCAATTAACTTGCAAGCTAGCTTGAATCATTATGGCCTTTTGCCATAGATCAATTTGTTAGTTCAAGTTAAGTATGGGAGAAATATAAGTTATGATAAGTGTAAGGAAAAGGTCAATATAATTACTTTCTTTAAAGGTGCAAATAACGTTTTGGATTACCCTTGCTTAGGGCCTGAAACTAAAATTCCAAAACAAACTTTGTTCCCCCCCTAGTTACTCCAAAACTAAACTTCGTATAGGGGGGAAACCTTGAAATTCGAGTATTATTTTTAACAGAGCTATTCTCCACCTCCGTGGTCAATAAAGCAAAATCTTATATAAGACCTTCTTTCAATAATTTATGGGTAAGATGGGGTTAATTGTTTTCCCTAAAGGGATCACTTATAGTATAAGTGACCCTTTTAAAATATATATTTATTGACCTCTTTTCTGAAAGTGCCTCATCTAACTTAATAGACGACCCTTTTAAGATATATGTCGACCTTTTTATGGCATAAAATAATGTAGTCTTACAATAGTTTCATAGTAAAATGGTCTTATGCAAGATTTATTAAACGGTTAGTAATCAATTAAAATTACATGGAATCAAGCCAAATGAAGAAGTGAATCAAGCCATTTCAATAACACTCATTCATATGATCAAGAAGAGGTCAATGAAAAAATGTTGGCAATTTTGTCAAAAATTTTTTTATTTGTTGCAAATTTTGTGAAATAAAAAAATTCTTTTTACTGTGACAAAGAACATTATATGACACTTCTTCTTTTTAATCGAATTACACACCTTGTTGTCGAATCTAGACTCGAGAGCCAAACTTTCGGTCATATGACTCTCCACCTTTTTCTCCCTCTTTTGATGTGGAAGTGAGCATATTAATAGAGTTTTCTTGGCCAGAATCTGAAACCAAAAAGAGGGAATAATGAGAAGGTCAATGATCCAAACTTTGACTTGCCGAAATCTGATAACAAGTGTGTGTATTATGATAAAAAAAGTACTCCGTATTCTTTTATCTTTCTCACTTGGAATCTTGACACAATTCATATATAATAAGAGAGAATCTTCTAAATTTTTCTCAATATATAAGGAGAAATATAGTCATATAAGGTCTTGTTTGATTCATCTCAATGAGTACTTTATTAATATTCAATCATTATAATTTTTACTAATATGTACTGAAAGATATTTAATGTCGAATAAGTGCATTGGCAAACGTGCACAGTTAAAGTAGAAAATATAAAAAAAAAATACAGAGAGAGTATCATATAAGGTGTTTTATTAGATAAAAAATGTCATATAAGATGTTTTTGCACAAAAGATGTAGTGAATAATGTCGTCTTGATAAAATTTATGAGAATGTATAATAGTTTTCTATCCTATGCATCCCATCGGTAGAATAAAAAACGGTTTTTTCACCAAGTACCCCCGAGTTTTCAGAAAATTCAACAGGTACCCTGGCACTTTTCAAAATTCACCGAGTACCCCCCGAGTTTCATGGTAATACATAAAAAATGCCCTTAATGACTAACAACGGTTAACTCCGTTAGTCATTAACCCTAATTTTTAAACCCAAATTAACCCCTAACCATAACCCCCTAACCCCTAACCTCTAACCCTAACCCCTAACCCCTAACCCCTAACCTCCAACCCTAACCCCCTAACCACCGAGTCCACCACGAACCCCACCCGAAAGTTCGCCCCCCCGCACCCGGCCCCTACCCCTTGACCCTCCATCTTCGTAGCCTGCCAACCTCCACCCCGCGGCCCCCCCCTTCAATTTCCGCACCTCCACCCCTCGGCCCTCACCCTTCTTCGATTTCCGCGAGCTTCGCTATAGTTGCTCTTCCCCATGCCTTGCTTTTCGATTTTCAAAGTACCAACAAATCAACCCGAAAATCGAAGAAGCTCGAATTATTGGAGGTGAGAAGAGAACAATAGCGAACTCGCGAAAATCGAAGGGGGTGGGGGCTACTGGGGTTGGGGAGGGGTGGGAGGTGCATAAATCGAAGAGGTGGGGAATGCGGGGGGTAGGGGGAGGGTGGGAGGTGCGGATATCGAAGAGGTGGGGGGGCCGGTGGGGGGGGAGGGTGCGGGCCTGGGGAGGGGGGCTGCGGGGGTGGAGGTGCTCTCGGGGTGGAGGGGGGGGGGGCTGCAGAGGTGGGGTGGGGGGCTGCAGAGGTGGGGTGGGGGGGAGGTGGTGGTGGTTGGGTTGTTAGGGTTAGGGCATTAGGTTTGGGGTTAGGTGTTAGGGTTTAGGGGTTAGGGTTACGGGGCTTAATTAGGGTTAATGACTAACGGAGTTAACCGCCGTTAGTCATTAAGGGTATTTTGATGTATTACCAAGAAAATGAGGGGTACTGGTGAATTTTGAAAAGTGCGAGGGTACCGGTGAATAAACCGAAAACTCGGGGGTACTTGGTGAAAAAACCGAATAAAAAGCTATCTACCAGCCCTCTTTTACCGCAAACTTTGCACTTGAAATTGACCTAATGCAATAGTTCCTCCATTTAATTTATATGCAATAGTCAGACTGTCACTTTTGTTGTGCAATATTTTAACTATTAGTTTCTCTAATATCTAAAAGTAAAAAATATAAAATTTTCAAATTGATTATATCTACTTACATGTATATAACCATATATGGACTAGTGGAATACTATTGCAAACAAAAAAAACAAAGGAAATATAATTTCGATGCTTTTAAAAAAAGTAATTAATCATAATATGCAAATGGTTACACATATTGTTGGCAATTTTATACTTTATATGTTTTACAATACTTGACACACTTTTCTACATACGCTTGCCTATGCATATTTTTTTTAACCATTAATAACTCTGATTTCATATAAGTAAAAATATAAAAAGCTTATATTATGAAAATATATGTTGAAGCGAGTTTAATAAAATCTCACATAACTATGTTTTGCCTTATTAGAATTCACAAAACATAGTCAAACGAGAGTGTATGAGTAGTGCACAAGTCAAACCGTGTCAAGTATTTTGAATGTAGGGAGTATATTGAGAGTAAATTGTGAGTGTTTCAGATATACAAGGAGGTGTTTTGAAAAGTTATTTTTACAATAATAACCAAAGATGCTAGCAATATAGGCAAATAATGCATACTTTTGTCAAATTTTTGTAGGAACGTAAACTGGTAACAACTAAAACAAACATATCTGACAACCGTGGCGTGAGAAGATCACTGCCCTAAAGTTGAATTGCCCCGCAACAACACACAGACTCACAACAATCAACCTCCAGGGATACACGGTTTCTGCGTTTTCGGTGTTGACAGAAAAGTAGATTGAGAACGATCTTGAATATTGCCCAGAATAATAGAGGAGAAAGAAAGAGAAGAGAAGATGTGATTGTGTGTTTTCAGTGTTCCCAATGAATTCCAGAACACTGGTATTTATAGGGAGAGGAAAACCAAACGAGATCAGAACATGGCTGAAAACGGTAACTTAAGACTGATAAAAACGATCATTAAATGCTGACAAATAATTGACCTAAAAAAATAGTTAAGTTTATTCCCCAAGGCCCAGACGGGAAGCGCGTGTGGTAACCACGCATCACCACATATCCACTAAAAACCTCATTGCTACTCAACTCAAAGGGTAGAGGAAGAGTAATGGTTATAAACCTTACTCTTCCCTTCTATTATTTCGATGTGAAACAAAATATAAAATAGACTCTTCATATTCTTTTGAAGCAAACTTTGAGTTTCTACTATAAACTCCTATAAACTCCAACAATTTTAATGGCCAACAAACTAGAAGAATTTGGTTAAAATTTCCTTAGAGCAGGCGAAAAGAAGACCAAAAACATTGGGCAAGTGAGCAATCAACAATATATCCACACTTTGACACGTGCAAGCAATGACCAAGCTGAAGTTAGAAGTTAAACTACCTCAGTCTCAGATACTTCCAAGTTCCTCCAGATTCTTATGAAACAATTGGTGTAAATTTTGCCACTTCATCACTTTGCATCTTTCAATATAATTATTCTCATCTCCATATATTTTCTTTTATTCCATTTAAACCTTAAAAGAAACAACAAAAAAGAAAAAAAAATCTTTGCCAATAATCTGAATAATAAGTTTAATAAAAGTACAAAGAAAAGCTCTTGAAAACTGTAAAGATGGCTCAATTGCTAAGTCCAGTATGTGCTGATTCATTCAAATTGCAGAACCCAGTACATAAATTTAATGATCATTCAAGTAGAAGTAGGTGGAGCGTGAATTCTACGCGCCGCTATAAATGGCGCGTTTTGGGTCAGAGTAGAAGGAGGAGTTCGGCACGAGTCCAAGCAGTTGCTGATGATTCAATAGGGATGGTTGATGATTTAGCCGATGATTATTATGCAGTTTTAGGACTGGTAATTTTCTTCACTATAATATTCTCAATTATTTTTATGGACATTGTTATTTAAATTATACTTATATTTTGGGGTGTATATTTTGATAGTTTCTAGTGTCTGGTTAATAATCATTAATTAGGTTTTTTCTACTTTTTAGAGACTCGCTTGATCAATTTAGGCATAGACTATTTATGAGATTGGTTTTTTTTTTTTTTTTTGAGGGGATTTATGAGATTGGTTGTTTAGTTATAACTTTTTTATCTAAATATTTTAGGGGGTGTGTATATTTTGATAGTTTCTAGCATCTGATTGATAATCATTAATATGGATTTTTATTAATTGAAACCTTATGAAATTAGGCATATTTGTTTTTAATATGGAATTGGGTTTTTGATTTATAAGGAAATGGTTTTAAAAGAATTGACATTTTTATAAAAATTGATGCTTGAATAATGATGTTTTAGTTACTGTGGGGTAAAAATAAAGAGAAATTGAGCTCTATGTTTGAGCAAGAATCATGATTTTGTAGGCACTGATGAATGGCAGTGTTTGAAATTTGGCAGACACCAGATGCTACACCACAACAGATCAAAAAAGCTTATTACAATTGTATGAAAGCTTGCCATCCTGACTTGACTGGTGATGATCCAGAGACTATGAACTTTTGCAAGTTCATTAATGAAGTATATGGGGTATGTTTTCCTAGGAAAATGATCTACTTTTGCATGATATTGATCTTTTAATCACATATAAGCAGAATGAAACTAAGTAACTTGTGTCTTATAGGTTCTAAGTGATCCAGTGCAACGCATGGTGTACGATGAAATTCAGGGATATTCTTTGACAGCGATAAATCCATTCATGGATGATTCGGCCCCAAGAGATCATGTCTTTGTTGATGAATTTACCTGCATAGGTGTGTGTGTAGATAATTTAGATGCATAGCTCTGATATTGATGATCCTTAAATTCGAGAAAAATTCACAAGAATAATCCTCATTATGAGGAGTTTTTCCACAAAAATCCCAACTATGGGTGATTCAAGGATAATCCGAATCACGTAGTGTGCCTTCCTAAATAATCCCAAGTGACCAATGACTTCTTTGAGCGGCACATTTTCTGTTTTGCCTTCTCTCTCAATCCCTGTCCCTACCTACATTACTAGAACTTGACACATCATGATTTGACCTTCTGAACCGGTTTTTAAGGTCATTAGATCCTTTTGAGAAGACACCCTCGTAATTGAATATCTTATGGAATAATCTACATTAAAATTATTATGGAAAGACTGGCCACAGTTAAGATTCTTCTGGTGAATTTTGCCTAGTGTTTACATCAAATAGGTGGTAATTGTCAACTGATTGGGATGTCAAACTTATCATTAACATGTTGGATCATCCATCACAGGATGTAAAAACTGTGCTAATGTCGCACCGGATGTTTTTGAAATTGAGGAAGACTTTGGACGGGCCAGAGCCTACCGACAGTGCGGCATGTGTGACCTTGCTCAACAAGCGATCGAAAGCTGGTATGAATCATGTTGTTGGTTACATTAACAATGCATAATTGGTTCTTGTGTGGTGAATAGAGGATATTTTAGTGACTACGTAGGAGTTTACTATCAGTATGATTTTCTCTCTTCTTGTTATATACAGTAAAATTAGACTCTAGTTTTTCTTCCAACTGACTGGTTATCTAATTTACAGCCCAGTTGATTGTATCCATTGGACAACTGCTGCTCAATTAACTTTGCTTGAAGATGAGATGCGTAGAGTGGAACGAGTGAATGTAAGCAAAAAGTCTCCATCTTTCTTTACTGTTTTTCTTTTGAGGCTCCTGATATATCTTTTCAGTTAGCTAGACTAATTTATAAGGAAACAAAACAGTACATCTGTATGCATTACTGCCTTTGGCATAGTCATACACGGTCAAGAAGGCACCCATTTGATGCATTATGTCTTTTGGTTTTAAGATTTCAAAAGTCATACAATATAGGTTGTATAAAAAACTTAAAAGTAGTAGTACTCATACTAATCATGTTACAGTTGAAAACTGACTATAGACTAGCCTATTTTTCTATTACTATATTACAGATTTATAGTTTTACAAAAAACACAAACAAAGAGGCATATTGGTTTAAACTAAGGTTTTATGTTATTTGCATTGAAGGTCACTTTTAAACTTCATGAAGTTTCTACAAGTTAGATGTAGATAGATGAACAGGATTTTGTGATGGGATGGCCATATTTAGCAAATTTTGCTTCCTACTAGCTCCAAAAGTAAATCCGTCCTTACTTCCTGGTAAAAGTATCCTTGGATACTCCATCTTGCAACTGATGTGGTATGTAAATAAACATATGAACCACAAATGTTTTCCAGATCCCTTTCCTTGCTTTAATGAAACCGCTCGTTTACTCGATATTGTATATATATATACATTTAGGGTCAAATGAGAAGGATAAATTTCGTATATGCGGTTATGAACTCTATCTAGGTTATCGATTGATTTCTTTGTTTCATTTCAATCGATAATGGAGCAAAGCTATAACTTTTCTAAGAAAGATCATTTTAACTAATGTGACCGGCCATGGGAACTAATTACTGCTTCCTCTGTTCTCTTTCTATTGCAATAATGAAATTTTTACACTATTCACTCACCACCCTTTTACTATCTCTTGTGATTTTTACGTAAGAAAAAATATAGTCATGTGGGATCTTGTTAGATTCGTCTCGATTTATACTTTCAAAATATCAAATTTGTATAATTTTTACTAAAAAGTAATTAAAGATATTTATAGTTAAAGTTGTGCATTGGCAAGCGTGAAAACTCTATTGTGCAATAGAAAAAGAACGAAGGTAGTATTAGCTGTTAAAACATCTCTAGATTGAAGAGTTTAAGGGCCTGTTGAGCAAAAGTAGTTGTTCTTTGAATGATACTTGTTGTACTAGGCGATAGGTGATGGATGTTGAGTGGTAGATTTTAGTTGTCAAAATAGCTTTTAAAACTAGTGTTCGGTAAAATTAGTTGTTAAGTTAGTAAAAGAATGAAAAATGAACTATCTACCTTCAAAAATTACCTCTAACCGGAAGCTAATTACCTCAACCATAAAAGTTACCTTGAAACATATGATACGCTCAAGTTATACGATGTTCTTGTGGCATTTTAGGTGCACATTGCTGAGGGATTTGTTCGTAATTGTTAAGGTTTGCATATAAATCATCCTTAGCGGAAGTTCGGAGTTTTGCGATATAAGTTGTGTTAATGTCATGCATTCCGAGCTTCCAAGGTGAAATGCATTTGAGCCGAGCATCGCAAGCCACAAGCTCGCCAAGCCAAGCTTCATCGCATAACCAAGCTCCACTAACTACCGCATGCTTGCCTCGCGAACCATGCCGGCCCAGGCGAGGCCAGGCGGCATCGCCCACGCAAGCATCGGACGCCGGCCATCGCACGCTGGCAGCACGCCGGCCATCGCACGGCCACGAGCCCGCTCAAAGACGCACGCCCGCCCAAGACGACGAGCGGGCTCGCGACTCGCGAGGAGGCGTCGCGGCTCGCGACCCCCTGCTCCTCGCGACTCGCGATGCACCTGTCGCGGCTCGCGACTACGTGCCCGGCCATTTTGTGCGCGGGGGAGACAGAGTCCTCGTCGCGACTCGCGATCGGTGTCGCGACTCGCGGACGCTTAAGTCGGCTTGGGGCCACGATTTTGTGCGGGGTTTAAATGCTTCCTAAAACCTAATTTTTGGGGGAGACGAAGAGAAGTAGAAGAGGAGAGCTGAAATGTAGACCTTGGAGTGGCAAGCTTGAGGGGAGAGCTCCTCTCCTCATCCTTCCTTCTTCATGATTCTCTTTTCATCTTTCCTTCTTCGTTCTTCTTTGTTCTTCATTTCTCTTTTCTTTGTTTTTCATTTCTTAGTTTTTGTTTTCAATTCTTAGTTTAGTTTTTAGGGATTTCAATTATGGATTTGGTTTTTGCTATTGGATTGTAGCTTGAACTGTTCTTGGATCAATTAACATGAAGCTTCAACCGTTATTGTGAGATCTTTCCTCTCTTTCTCTTTTCCTTGATTATGGTTCAATTTCTATGTTTGTGATTTATGATTGTTGCATAATTATGCTAGGAACGTTACTAGTTTGATTGTGTAATTAATCTAATGCTAGATTTAAGAATAGAATCGGATTGTTTTATTCTTTTATCAATTGGTAGCAAACTAGGGAGTAATTTAGATGCTGATCATCTTGGTTAGTTCTTAGGGAAATTGAATCAACTGTTGAATGTTTATCGCGTGTATGACATTAGCAGGTCTATTGGTTCTCTGTGTTTATTCTTTGCTATTGGATTGAACTTAGACGCGAGATCGGACTAGGTTATCCTTTAGTTAGGGTTTTATAGTCACGCTGATCGTGCTATTCAACTAAGAATAAGGAGAATGCGAGATTAATTCTCAACAATAGATAATTATGGAAATAATTAGAGTGGATGTTCGATGATCGATAATGAATTGAAGTGGATGTTAATCGGATTCAAGATCTTTCCATAATTGATTTCTCATTTTATTTACTTGCTAGTTAGTTTTAGTTTGTTTATAATATACTTGAAACCCCCCTTTGTAATTAGGTTTCTCGGCCCTTAGCTTAATCTAGGTTTCGAATCACGCTGAGTACTAAACTCGTCCCTGTTTCCCTGTGGATACGACCCCTACTTCCACTATACTACCTTAGTGTAGAAGAGAGTAGGAGAAATTTTATCTTTAGTAGGGTGCGGTGCACAACGACACATCCGCGCCCACCAAATTTTGGCGCCGTTGCAGGGAAACGGTGTTACTTGTTTGTATTTAGCGTGATTTTTGGATGGTATTGCTTGTGCTCTTTGTTTTTGGTTGGCCACTCTCTTGGGGATGGTTGATTGAAGCTGTTGACGGTTTATTGCTTGGTTATTGTCTAGCTTTAAATATTGATATTAATGGTCATGACTTGGATTAGCTAGGAGTACTACTAGTTGATGTTTGTTGTTGACTTAATGCTAGGTTTTGGATATAATCTGATGTTATATGCTCAACCATGTTGTAGTAAGCTAGATACTAACAATACATTGCAAGAGTCCTTCTCAATCAATTTTGCGGGTATTTGAAGTGGAGATTGACATGGAACCACCATTGTCACACATGGAGCACAACCTAATGATTGAGCTTAAGGTATTAAGTCGAGCTAACGACTTTAAACAACGGCGCTTCTCGGGAGGCGGCCAGAGACCTTTTTTATTTTCTTTCTTTTCCTTTATTTTCTCATCAAATTTCCACCACCAAAATAAACTTTCTTTCACCTTGCCCACCCCACTCAAAAAGAACCACAACAAATCTTAATCCACTTTGAGCCCAAGTCCACAAAAGAAAACCCGTTGGGAGGAGTTCAATAGCTAGGAGTTGGTAACACTAGAGTGAGATTGTTATATCTTTTCGATCTCTTGAGCTAGGTGTCAATCTCAAAAATTTATAACTTTTGAATTTGCCATTTGTTTGAGTGATTTGAGGGAGAGGGTTGTGAGTTGATTTCGGAGATTTGAGTTGGTGTTGTTAAGAAATTTGAGTTTGTGGATTGTTTGGTCATGAGTCTTGAGCATTCGATCTTCGATTTACCCGATTTTCGATTTTCTCCCCCATTTTCGGTTTACTTTTTCTTCTAATTGTCGTCACATTGAGGACAATGTGTAGTTTAAGTAGGGGGGAGGGTATTCTCATTCTCATGTATCTATGTTGTATTTATGTTGTATTTATTACTTTCAATTTGAAAAAATGAAAAAAATAAAAATGAAAAAAATAAAAAAATAAAAAAAATGATGATGAAATGAAACCCGCTGAGTTGAAAACCCACAAGAGTGGGCGACTCAGGCAAAAATGGGGGCCCGGATAGGTTGAAAACCCGAAAGGGCAACCTATGCAAAAAAGTGGCTTATATTGAGCGGGTAAGATGGTGAGATGCAACCAAAAAGAAATGTGTGAAGCTAGGATGAAAACCCGAAAGGGCTCCTAGGCAAAATGAGAGATTAAGAGAGAATTATGTATTTTGAAGACTCATTTGCCGGAGATTTGTTTTGGCTTTCACTTTCTTTTGGTTGATTGTTTTTGGGAGTAAGCATGGAATTTATCCCTTTTTGTCTTTGTTCCATAGCTTGCTTATCTAGTTTGGTTGTAGTAGTAGTAGTTTGTCTTTTGAGGTTTTAGGCGAGTTGTCATTTTGATGGTGGCGTTGGAGTGAGTTCAACTCCTTTGAGATCCTTCAGGATTTGAGCTCACATTTTGGTTGTCGTTTGGTGATTATTGTTGTCGCATCTGTATTTCTGATTGTAGCTTGAATCTAAGTGTGGGGGGATCATAGTCCTTTACGTTTAGGTTTTGAGCGTATTTTGTTAAGATGTGATGATGATGATGTAGTTGATGGGGAGTGTAGGTTGGTTTCGATAGCTTGGGCGATGATTTAATTGGTATTTCTCATTTTTGAGTTTACTCGAGGTCGAGTAAAGTTCAAGTGTGGGGGTATTTGATACGCTCAAGTTATACGATGTTCTTGTGGCATTTTAGGTGCACATTGCTAAGGGATTTGTTTGTAATTGTTAAGGTTTGCATATAAATCATCCTTAGCGGAAGTTCGGAGTTTTGCGATATAAGTTGTGTTAATGTCATGCATTCCGAGCTTCCAAGGTGAAATGCATTTGAGCCGAGCATCGCAAGCCACAAGCTCGCCAAGCCAAGCTTCATCGCATAACCAAGCTCCACCAACTACCGCATGCTTGCCTCGCGAACCATACCGGCCAGCGAGGCCAGCGGCATCGCCCACGCAAGCATCGGACGCGGCCATCGCACGCAAGCAACACGCCGAGCCCATCGCACAAAGACGAGAGCCCGCCCGGCATCGCACGCTCGCCACGAAGCCAGCGAGGCTCGCGACTCGCGAGGCTGTCGCGGCTCGCGACCCCCGCTCCTCGCGACTCGCGATGCCCGTCGCGGCTCGCGACTGCGTGCCACCCATTTTGTGCGCGGAGAGACAGAGTCCTCGTCGCGACTCGCGATCAGTGTCGCGACTCGCGATCAGTGTCGCGACTCGCGACGCTTAAGTCGGCTTGGGGCCACGATTTTGTACGGGGTTTAAATGCTTCCTAAAACCTAATTTTTGGGGAGACGAAGAGAAGTAGAAGAGGAGAGTGAAATGTAGACCTTGGAGTGGCAAGCTTGAGGGGGAGAGCTCCTCTCCCTCATCCTTCCTTCTTCATGATTCTCTTTTCATCTTTCCTTCTTCGTTCCTCTTTGTTCTTCATTTCTCTTTTCTTTGTTTTTCATTTCTTAGTTTTAGTTTTCAATTCTTAGTTTAGTTTTTAGGGATTTCAATTATGGATTTGGTTTTGCTATCGGATTGTAGCTTGAATCGTTCTTGGATCAATTAACATGAAGCTTCAACCGTTATTGTGAGATCTTTCCTCTCTTTCTCTTTTCCTTGATTATGGTTCAATTTCTATGTTTGTGATTTATGATTGTTGCATAATTATGCTAGGAACGTTACTAGTTTGATTGTGTAATTAATCTAATGCTAGATTTAAGAATAGAATCGGATTGTTTTATTCTTTTATCAATTGGTAGCAAACTAGGGAGTAATTTAGATGCTTGATCATCTTGGTTAGTTCTTAGGAAATTGAATCAATTGTTGAATGTTTATCGCGTGTATGACATTAGCGGGTCTATTGGTTCTCTGTGTTTATTCGTTGCTATTGGATTGAACTTAGGCACAGTCGGACTAGGTTATCCTTTAGTTAGGGTTTTATAGTCACGGCGATCGTGCTTATTCAACTAAGAATAAGGAGAATGCGAGATTAATTCTCAACAATAGATAATTATGGAAATAATTAGAGTGGAGGTTCGAGGATCGATAATGAATTGAAGTGGATGTTAATCGGATTCAAGATCTTTCCATAATTGATTTCTCATTTTATTTACTTGCTAGTTAGTTTTAGTTTGTTTATAATATACTTGAAACCCCCCTTTGTAATTAGGTTTCTCGGCCCTTAGCTTAATCTAGGTTTCGAATCACGCTGAGTACTAAACTCGTCCCTGTTTCCCTGTGGATACGACCCCTACTTCCACTATACTACCTTAGTGTAGAAGAGAGTAGGAGAAATTTTATCTTTGGCCGGGTGCGGTGCACACAACGACACATCCGCGCCCGCCCAACATACCTCACTACCACCACATTTCACCTTTTACACAGTTTTGACTTGGTCAAATATCTAAAAGCTACTTGAAAAGTTGTTGCCAAACATACCCTAACCTTACAAGATCCACATGTGTACGCATTTCCTTTGGAGAGAGAACATTCAAGTGAAGTGTTAATGTCCCCTTTTGGATATCGATGGAATCTATTATATATGTTGCTTTAGATTTTTTATACATTGTTCATCTTTGGCCCTGTAACTTTTTGGATTCATGATATCATTAAAGTTGCGGAATTTGAGATCTAATTGGCGAAGAGAGAATGGCTAAGATGCCTAGCCAGATACAAAAATTACTTACTTTCCTGTAAGCTCGTCGTGACTAGTGATCATACAAACTTTGATAAATAGTCTTTGTGCCTCATTCTGGATCTTGAAATTGTGTTTCTGCAATTAAGTTATCAAGTTGTTCCTTTTTGTCTGCACTTTGATGTATTTGATATAAAGTTGGATTCATTTTAACTCCAAAGCACCAACTCCTGATCTTCTTAGACATAAATATATTGTGTACTTGGAATGATAAACTAGATTACAAACACATACAAAATGTAATCTATAGCTGTCTGCAAGTTAATGCAAGATTATACAACTGCAAGTTAATTTTTATCTTGACATGAATCGACAAATGAAAAACGTGGGGGCGTCCCCTACTCAGCGACGCGCTGCACTTCATAGACCCGGGTGTAGTGATAAGTATGCAAGGGTTGCTAGGTCAGTCGCCGGAAGCGGCGCGCCATCCGGCGCCGGGGGTGGTGTCAAATATGTGAAGGGTTCCCGCATCGGGGACGAAGTGCGGGTAAAGAAGTTAGTCCGGGGTAGTGGTAGGGGTAGGGGTAGTAGGTTGCGCTTTGGAACATGGAACATTGGCTCTTTGACGGGAAGATCGGCGGAGGTGGTGGAGGTTATGAGGAGGCGAAAGATTCACATAATGTGCCTTCAAGAGACTAAGTGGGTTGGTGGAAAAGCAAGAGAACTAGCCCCGTGGGGTTATAAGCTTTGGTACTCCGGAAAGGATAAGTGTAGGAATGGAGTAGGCATCATTATTGATAAGGAATATATTGATGATGTGGTGGAAGTTTCGAGGAAGAGTGACCGCATTATGAGTATCGAGGCTAGTATTAGGGAGTAAGGCGGTGACTATCATAAGCGCATATGCGCCTTAGTAGTAGGATTGGAAGCATTTATTAAACAACAATTTTGGGAGGATTTGGAGGAGGTTGTCTAACGAGTGCCTATTAATGAAAAATTGATCATTGGTGGGGATCTTAACGGACTGTGGGCACTAGTCGAGTTGGCTTTGAGAGCATTCATGGAGGTTTTGGGTATGGGGAGAGAAATGAAGTGGAAGTGATATCTTGGATTTCGCATTAGCCTATGGTCTTAGTATTATGAACACTTGGTTTGAGAAAAGAGAATCTCACCTTGTGACGTATAGGGGGTGGAAGTAACGCGAGTCGGATTGACCTCTTTTTAGTAAGGAATGGTTGGCGGAAGAGTTATACAAACGCAAGGTGATACGGGTGAGAGCGCGACCACACAACATAGACTAGTCGTGCTTGATTTCAGGGGTAGGGAGTCTTTAAGAAAGCGAAAACCCGATGTGGAGCCGCGAATCGAGTGGTGGAAGCTCCAAGGGGAGCACAAAGAGAACTTCTTAGCTAAGATGGCTAGTAAAGATATTTGGGCTTGTAACACGGAAATGGATGTAGATTCGATTTGGACAAAGATAGAACTTGGTATAAAGGAAGTGGCGAAAGAGGCCCTTGGAGAATCTAAAGGAACTGTACCATCAAGTAAGGACACATCTTGGTGGAACGAGGAGGTGAGACAAGCGATAAAAAACAAACGAGAAAGTTATAAACTTTTGGGAAAAGATAACGACGATGTGAACTATGAGAAGTACAAAGAGGCTAGAAAAGAAGCTAAGAAGGCGATGCAGGGAAGCTAAAGCACGGGTAAACAAAGAGCTTTATGCAAGATTGGATCTGACGAGAAGGTGAAAAAAGACATTTATAGATTCGCGCGTATGAGGGACAAGAAGACAAGAGACATAAGAAAGGTTAAATGTGTCAAGGTGTGGACCAAAGAGTGCTTGTGGAGGATGAAGAGATAAAGGATAGGTGGAGGTCGTACTTTGATACCTTGTTCAACGGTGATAAAGCACAAGACATCGGGGATGTACACATTCCGCCAAGTATGTTAAATCGAGAGTTTATGAGGAGGATTCAAAAGGGAGAAGTCGTTGCGGCATTAAAAAAGATGGGATTGAAGAAAGCTACGGGGCCGGATGGCATACCTATCGAAGTTTGGAGGTGTTTAGGGGGAGAGGAATCGAATGGCGACAACATTCTTCAACATGATTTGGAGACACAACAAAATGCCATTAGAATGGAGGAAGAGTACTTTGATTCCTTTGTATAAGAACAAAGGCGATGTACAAGATTGTACAACTACCGAGGAATCAAACTAATGAGTCATACGATGAAACTGCGGGAAAGGGTGATTGAGCAAAGACTTAGGAAACATGTGAAGATATCGGAGAACCAATTTGGATTTATGCCTGGAAGATCGACTATAGAGGCCATCCACCTCTTAAGACAAACAATGGAACATTACCGTGATTGGAAGAAGGATCTACATATGGTTTTCATTGATTTGGAGAAGGCATATGATAGAGTACCAAGAGAAATACTTTGGTGGGCGTTGGCAAGGAAAGGTGTTCCACAAAAAATATATAGATATCATCGAGGATATGTATGAGGGGGCAACTACGAGTGTGCGGACTACGGTGGGGAGGACAGAAGAGTTTCCTATTACGATCGGAGTGCATCGAGGTTACGCACTTAGTCCCTTTCTCTTTGCCTAGTCATGGACGAACTAACGAGGTCAATTCAAGATGATATACCATGGTGTATGATGTTTGCGGATGATATTGTGTTGATTGATGAGACAAAGGAAGGTATTGAGAGAAAGTTGGAATTGTGGAGACATACATTAGAAGCCCGGGGTTTTAGATTGAGCAGAAGTAAGACGGAGTATATGGAGTGCAAGTTCAGTGGGGTTACAAGCAGTGAGGCGAGGACGGTCACTTTGGATAGCAAAGTGGTTCAAGGATCGAACGTCTTCCGTTACCTAGGATCCATTCTCCAAAAGGATGGGAGCTGGATGGAGACGTGGCTCATAGAATTAACGCGGGTTGGTTAAAGTGGAAAAGCGCAACCGGATTCCTTTGTGATTAGGCATTCCCAAAAGCTTGAAGGGAAAGTTCTACCGTACGGCAATTAGGCCTGCTTTGTTATATGGCACCGAATGTTGGACGGTGAAACAATGCCACGTTCATAAGATGAACGTGGCGGAGATGCGTATGTTGCGGTGGATGTGTGGCCACACAAGGAAAGACCGATTAAGAAATGAAGTGATCCAGGGGAAAAAGTTGGAGTTGCATCCATTGAAGAAAAGATGAGGGAGATTCGGTTAAGATGGTTTGGTCATGTGAAAAGGAGATCAGGTGATGCACCGGTGAGAAGAATTGAAGAGTGGAGGAGTAACCAAATTGTAAGGGGTAGGGGAAGACCTAAGATGACTTGGATGAAGGTAATTGAAAGTGATATGAGGTTACTTGGGATTGAGGGGAGCATGACGTTGGATAGAAGTGGGTGGAGGGCGGTATCCATGTGGAGGAAGGGGTGTGATCTACTGCATTTATTTGTTTTTCTCAATTGTGTTGGTATTAAAACCTTTTGTTGAAAACCTCTTTTAAAACTTGTTGGTGTAAACCTTGCTTTAAAAAAAAAAAAAATTCTTTAAAAATTCTAAAAAAAAAAAAAAAAAAAAACCTTTTATCACTCTTTGCGATGGCATCTCCTCTGGTAACGGTTTCAGTTGACGATTCATGTTAGCCGACCCCAAATCACTTTGGGAAAAAGGCTTAGTTGTTGTTGTAGTTTATTTCAATTAGTTGGTTGATTATTGTTCCTCTCATCTTCAAAATGATATCAGGTTGCACTGATGCTAGCAGGCATGGGAGCATCATCGGATGTGTTTAGAATGGTAAACTTTTTTTTTGTTTTTGTTTTTGTTTTACTGCTTTCTGTTCACCAGAAAGATATGGATGTCATTACATCAATACTGAAATGTATGAGAGCCTTTATACACCACCCTTCATCTCAAAACATGAGTCCCTTGATCCCATCAGCATTGTTTATCACATTAGAATTTCCCATTATTATTCAGCCATTAGCAAGTTGATCTATACATTTTCCTCATCTGTTATCCCTAATGTTCTAAGCCTTTATAATTTTGTAGGCCAATTCTCGCTGGGAGAAGCGACAGTCAAAAATTCTGGTAAGAACACTCTAATTTAAAGCTTATAGCTGGACCTTTATGTATCTGCAATTTTTTTGTTCAACTTATCTAATAGGAATATTCTTGAGGTTTAATTTGTTTCAGGAAAAAGCTAGATTGAGAATGATGAAAGAGAATGGCGCTGCTGCTGCTGATGCATACTGGACTAACCTCTGGGGAAAGCAGAAAGAGTACCAAAGTACAGGTATCTAGAGGTTACCCATATATATAATTCACTATATAATTCGCTTTTTCAGTTCGCGGTTCGCCCAAAATGGGCCAAAAATAGGCGAACCTAGTTAATAGTCAATTAAGATTGGCATATAATGTGCTCTTTATAAAATTGATCTTGAGCTTAAATAATTTTTTAGAAGATCATTGTGGTTTTCTACGTTGAGTTTCTATCCATTTATACAATTCCGTTAATGTGTATCTTTTACATAACCCCTACGATTTAGAGAATATTCACTTGTAATTATGTACTTGGTAAATTGTACAATTTTCATTATACACTCGGGCGTAACATATGCATTTGTAGGCGTAAGAGGCTAAGAAATTTAGAGGATATTCACTTGTAATTATATACTTGGTAAATTGTACAATTTTCATTATACACTCGGGCGTAACATATGTATTTGTAGGCCTAAGAAGCTAAGAAATTTAGAGGATATTCACTTGTTTGGTAAATTCTACAATGTTTATTATACACTCGTATGTACCATATGCATTGTAGGCCTAAGAGGCTAAGACTATCTATTTTCTCAATTTAGGGGTCCAAATTGGGCAAATGGGGTGGGTGATTTTGATTCTTGGACTATGATTTCTCACATGTAGACCTGCTACAAAACTTATTGCATTTGCTACTGAGTTGGAAGGGCCTACATACTGCTTGAGGAGCACCTATGGACTCAGGCTCAGTTATTTTGTGAAATTTACCATGATTTTAGCCCAAACGAAGTGCCGAAGTGTCCATACCTATGTTAGGATGTCGAGCTTCTGCCACATGTGCTTGAGGTAAAATGAAGCGGAAGAAGTTCTCTTAGTAGGAATTATTCTACGAATGATTTTAAACAACATATGTGATATGCCTGCTTCTATTGAGTTATTTGAGAGTTATTCAACTTGATTTAAGCTATATGTGATATTTAATTTAAGCAACTGAAATGCCAAAGGATTTTCTTGAGCTATTTGGGAGTTATTCAACTTGAGTTGTGCTGCACTTTCACTTTTCTTTTTATTGAAGCTCTAATACTACTTTTTTCGTGTGGCAGAGGAAGAAGTAGAAGAGCGAGCAAGGCGAGCAGCTGCAGCAGCTCGAAGATGGCGAGAGTACTCAAGGAGAGGTGCTGATAAACCTCCCACCTATAAACTTCCTGAGGCAGTGGAAGTGTCTAAAGAGTAACCACCATCCAACATGCATATAATGATTAACCTTTCCCTTCTCGATATAATTCATCTTACAAATGTATAGCTTATAATTTGCATATATCTCTTTTTTACCTGCTTTTGTCTTCTCTAAATTTAATGCTTCTCTTACTATAATCTAAATTATAACTAGAATATATATGAATTTATGAAGGTATATACGTAGAAGTTTGAGGAACAGTTTTAGCATTGTATATTTGTAATCTTCTTTTGTGAAGTTTCATATGTGGAGCAATACGCCGAGAGGGAGGGATAGGCAGTGGTTCCAAAAGGTGTTGAGATCGATTCTCACCTAGCGGAGTTGATCTCCTTTACTCCCCCAACTTGTCTAAGGTTTCTACTTAAAAAAATAATTGTGGAGCAATACCTTAGGCATCTGACCCATTGTCATTACACCTGAAGGAACATGCGCAACCAATTTTGGACTTGCTATTTGGCCCAGTAAGTTTTACATGAATGCACACAATCTCTTGAAAAATTAAATCACTCACTTTTGTGTTGGTTTTGCTTAGTTCAACTTATTTCTAGACTTGAGTGCTTACTTTAGATCATATTTGTTTGTGCTTGAGAAACAATGAATTCATTTCGAAATGATATATGGGGAGTTCCCTCGAGGCCGTTTTCGTGTCTAGCCTAAGAGACTCTTGTCCAAATCGACTCAAACCTTGCAAAATAGACAAACATGTCATAGGTTGTAACTCGAAAATGTCCCTTTGTCGATCAAATAAGCATATAAGTTTTAGAGAGAGAAAGTAAAGGGAGATTATCTCAAAAGTAGGAATTAGGCACCAAACTAGAAAATGTATTCGATACTTATTGTTGGCCACGAGGATGCATATATCAAACCCTTATCATTTGACCTCATCTATTATAGTCGAATTCTAGTCCAAGCTTGAGATATTAGTAGAGTTGCAAACTAGCCCAGTTTTTTTTTTTTTTTTTTTTGATAAGGAAAGAAAAACCTAGGTCGCCCCTTGGAAAGGGCACAAAGTTCTGGCATCCTTGCGGATGATGGAAGAAAAAACAAAGTTAGAAGAGGAAAACCAATATACAAGCGAAGAAACCTCATGCCCATAATGAGCCATAAAATCAGCCGCTTAATTAGCTTCCCTGAAGCAATACCAATAGAGACGGCTTGAAACTTATGAATCTCCGCAGCCGAATCCTCAATCAAACATTTAATTTCCTAAGGAACCTTCCAACAATGCCGGATAGAATTAACGACAACCAAGTTATCACCTTCAATAGCCAGAGAAGAAATACCAAGAAAACTAGCTGCCCGGAGCCCTTCACGAAGCCCCCACGCCTCCGCTTTGAGAATAGAGCACCCCGACGAGAGAGGCATAGCAACCGCAAGCTGCACATCCCCCGCATGATTGCGAATAACAAATCCAAAAGAGGCCTTCCCATCAGACAACTTTGAGCCATCAAAGTTAAGCTTGAACCAACCCTCCGGCAGGGCTGACCACACCACCTCCTTGACAACCCCCCCTCCTTAGACCTCCGACCAGCTTTGGACCCAAGAAGCTCATCAGAAGAAAGAGCAGCAACCCAATCTTTATAAAAGACAGAGATAGACTTCAACGCATAGACAGGAGAGGAAGGCCATCGTGAAATATAACTTTATTACGAAAAAATTAGATGAACCACCAAGTAATACAACACTTCTCCACATCTTCCATTGAGGAAAAATGGAAAACGTAAGAAAGATTTAACAAAACATTATCAGAGAAAGGGCCAAGGGGAAGGCAATTCCACCCTAAATTTTCACGAAGAAGACTAAAAACATCTTGAGCAAACGGATAATAAAAAACAAATGATTGGCATCTTCTGAATGATGATTACAAAAACAACAATCTTGAGGGATGAAGACATGACTATTTTGCAACCTATCTTTAGTAGGAAGACCATCCTGACATATCTTCCAAAGAAAGTTTTTGATCTTAGGAGGAACACTAAGGTTCCAAATCCACGTACAAGGATTAGGCGGAGGAGGGTGCAAAGCAATCCCCTGCACAAAAAGAGCACCCGATTTAACGGAATACTCTCCATCCGGAGTAAGATCCCAAACCAACGAGTCAGGGCCAACAAGAGAAGGCAGAAAAATACTCAAAATAGCTTGAACAATGTCATCAGGCACAAGCGACATCAAGCGAGATTTATCCCACTGGCGATGATCATTAATGACATCAAAGACTTTTAAATGCTCAGAATCCCTCACTGTATCCCAAACAGAAGAGATTGGATAAGGGAAAACCCAATTGTCATACCAAAAAGAAACATAATCACCCCTATTAACAAGCCAACGAAGACCTTGTTTAAAAATAGGTCGAAGGGACATAAGTTTTTTCCACTGCCAAGAACAATTAGTCGACAGAGAATAATTGAACAGGGAGATTCCACGTAAATATTTCTTGGAAACAAGATCTACCCAAAGATTAGAGGGAAATTTAACAATTTTCCATAAAAGTTTCATTTGAAGAGCGACGTTACTAACAACAGCCTTCCGGAAACCCAACCCCCCAAATTTTTTAGGGACACAAATACGATCCCACCCAATAAGATTGGGAGAGCGGGACTCCGGAGCTTTATTCCAGAAAAAATTCCTATACGTTTTATCCAGCTCACCATGAATAGAGGCAGGTAACAGAAAACTTTCCATTCGAAAATTTGCTTTAGTGGATAAATTGGCCTGAATCAACACAGTTCTGCCCGCTTGGGAAAGGGAATTTGCTTTCCACTTAGTCAACTGAGATTGGGAAGAATGAATAACTTGATGAAAACTATTCTTAGTCACACGGGACTCAATAACAGGGCAACCCAAATAATTCCCAAAAGATAAAGAATTATACATCTGAAGGAGAGAAGCAAACCTACTCACGTCTGTTGAACAAACATTTCGTGTACACTGGAACGAAGACTTATGAAAATTAACCAACTGCCCTGACATGGAGCAATACTTATCCAGAATTGACTTTATAACTACACAACTTTCCTCCGTAGCCTTTGCAAATAACATAGTGTCATCCGCAAAGGTTAAAAGCGGAATTTTAACACCTGAACGACCTAATTTCACACCCAAGAGTTTGCTATCATTTATAGATTGATCATAAATTTGACGAGCTAGAAGTTCAGCACAAAGAATAAACAAGTAAGGAGAGAGAGGGTCCCCTTGCCTAATCCCCCTTGTAGGAAAAAATCGATCACCGGGGATACCATTGACTAAAACCGAGAAAGACACAGACGAGACACACATTTTTACCCAGTGGATCCACTTATGATCAAATCCTAATTGGTGTAACATTGTAAAAATGAAATTCCACTCCAACCGATTGTAGGCCTTTTCTAAATCAAGCTTAATGGCTAACCACCCTTCTTTACCGGATTTGTTCTTAAAGGATTGAAAAACCTCATGGGCTAAGAGAATATTATCTTGAATTAATCGTTCCGGTACAAATGCTCCTTGCAACGGATGAATAATCTTCCCAAGAACATCTTTTAACCGATTAGCTAAGACTTTTACTATGATTTTATATATTGTGAAACACAGACTAATAGGCCTAAAATGTTTTGCTGCTGACGGATTATCAATCTTAGGAATAAGAATGATAAACGTATGATTAATTTCAGATAACATGCAACCAGAATGGAAAAAAAGCTTGCACGACCTTAATTACTGAATTGCCCACAAGTGACCAATATTTTTGAAAAAAGAATGGGGGAAACCCATCAGGGGATTTATCTGGAGCCAAATCAAAAAGAGCACTACGTATCTCATCAGCATTAACAGTCTTACAGAGAAATAGATTATCTTCATCAGAGATAATCGGAGATATTAAATCAAAATCATTATCCTCCCCCACAATCTGGATTTGAAACAAATCGATCCTTAAATTCTTCCGATATGCTAGAGGCAATTTGCAAGGGATTAGTAACAATATTATCATCTTTAGTCAAGAAAGAAGAAATGCTTATTCGATTTTTACGAATAGTAGCACATGCATGAAAGTATTTTGAATTTGAATCACCTTTTGCAAAATTTGTAGTTCTAGCTCTTTGAGATCAGAATTTTTCTTGAAATTGAAATAAGTTGCGGCGTTTTGTAAGAAAACGTTCTTGTAAATTTTGCAAATTTATATTAGATTGGTCTAATAACAAACGATTTTGAATATCTTCAAGTTTTTTATCAACAATTGAAAGTTGTCTAAACACATTACCAAAGCGGGTTTTGTTCCAAACCTTAGCATTTGATTTAAGTAATTTACATTTTTGAACCATTCTTAACATGAATGAACCATCAAATTTAGAACACCAAGTTTTCCTTACAAGAATATCAAAATCTTTTCTTAGACACCACATCTTTTCAAACTTAAAAGGGTGAGCTTTATGAATTTGAGACACTAGGTAAGTCATATGAACAATGCAATGATCAAACGTCGTAAAAATATTATGATGAACTTTAGCTAGAAGGAATTGGTGAAGCCAATCCAAGCTTACTAAACACTTGTCTAGTCTTTCAAGAATATTCCCCTCACCACTTCTTTTTTTTCTCCAAGTGAACCTTTGTCTAGTGAAAGGAAGTTCAGTACAGGCACATGCATTCTTAATCTCATTCATGCGAACATATCTATGAAGCGAGGTAGCGGCACCCCCAACTTTATTCGAATGAAAACTTGTGTCATTAAAGTCCCCAAGCAAAATATAAGGACTATTAATAGAAGCAACATATTCATAAACTTCCCCCCAAAAGCTAGATTTACTCGCATTATCAGCAGGAGCATACAAGAAGATAGCAGCAAAAACATAATCTAAAGACAGGAGCTTTATATTACAATCCAAGAAACGACCAGTTCTATGAATTACATCAAGTCTAAACGGATTGCTAGAACAATTTTTCCACATGACCCAAAATCCCACCCGATTTACCCACAGATGACAAACATTCTACATAAGAAAAACCACACCTTCGAACACAAGCAGGCGAAGGAATCTTAGGAGATTTTGTTTCACAAATCATCATTATATCAATGTGATTTGTGGAACAATAGCTCTTTATTTCTGCAAAAAGGTTTTTTCTTTGACAACCACGAACGTTCCAAAAAGCCATCGACATTTAAAAGAGATTTGGGGACTGGAAAATACTTAGCTTTAAGCCTTATTTTTCTTCAGAGCAGAGGAGAATCCATCATCCTCCGGGCTGCTTTTCCTTCTTTTAGATGAACTGGAATGAGAGAAGATTGCCTTCTGTTCACTAGGCTCCACCCCCAATGCTTCAATCCTCTTAACAACCAAGCTCCCAGAAGACAGAGAGTGGAAAGAGGACTCAGGCAATAACTCACCAGAATTCAGAACATCCTCAGCTTCATCTAACCGAAACATGTCTTCCTCATCATCCGAAGGAATGTGGATGAGATTACCAACCTCACCACCTTCTTCCGGATATAAAGCCATAAAAGGGTTGACATAGAACAAATCTCCAGGAAACCTTACCTGCAAAGGGACGAGAACATCGACAATAGCCAACTCGGGGGGGAGGCGGCCTTAGACAGACCCGCTCCATCTCCAACTTCACTTCCAGTCACTAAGTCAGCAGACAAGGGCTGAGAAGGGGCAATCACAGGAGGAATAGGCATAACAGAAAGCTCATCATCAGAACTAGACAACGAATCCACACAAGGGGAAGAAGCAGGCAAAATAGACTTTCCTTTCCCTAAAGTGATTGGATTAGACCCTCTTTTTTTAATAGGCAGAGATGAGGGTTCCAAAATTTTAATGCCCCTAGCCACAAACTTACCACCAACGCTGCTCTTCTTACCATTACCATCTTTAGAGCTAAAATCCCCCATCTTTCTAACAAAAACTTTAGGCTTCACATGTACCACATTGGCTTCCACAACCGTGGTATCATTGTTGTCTAGCCTTTAGCTTTCATTAGAGACTTAGAAATTTGCTTTTGCTTTGGATTCTTAAGCAATCTAACATGAACTTCTTTCTGAGGAGCGCACATCAAAGCACACACCTCTATATTATGATTTTCATCACCACAAAACGAACAACCAGTAGAAAAATTCTCGTACCAAATCATAAAACCACAAATTCTACCACCAGACCTGACAATTTCAGCATACTCAAGTAATGGCTTAGTTATATCCACACGGATACAAGCACGAGCAAAACGAATCTTATTCCTAAGCAAAGAGTTCTGGTCAAGTAAGTTGGACTACCGGCTTTTCTCTCTCTTTTTGAAATTCTCTCTCTCCCACGTTTTTTCCAGTTTCCTGGGCGCCATGGGCAAAACTCGAGGATTGAAGAATGTCAAGAATGGAAGCAAGGGGAAGGCTATGAGCAATGATCCGCCATTGACAGTAGTAAGGAAAACTCGCTCAATGGCAACTGAGACTGAAGAACCAGAATTGGAGGATGGCAATTTGAGTAACGAAGAGGAAGGTGAGATTCTTTCCCCTAAATCTTCCTTAATTGAATTGAAGAAGCAATCTGTAGAGAAACAATTGTTTTCAGAATGGTTGAATGTGAGTGGGTCGAAAAGTAGGTCAAAATCTCATGAGGGTGAAATAAGGGTGTCATTGAATAATAATCAATTGAACTCTAATTCACCTAAAAGGAATGATGTTATTGCTACGGATTCTAATGGTGGTAATAACATGGAATCTGAACATATTTTGCCTGAAATTGAATGGGAAGACATTCAGGAAGAGATAAATTTATGGGAAAATTCAATTGTGGGTTATATGTTGGGTGCGAAACCTCCATTTGCTGTAATGGAAGGGTTTTTTTGTCGACATTGGGGGAAACTGGGTATAGATTAATTGGCACCTTTCAAGGAAGGAATGACAATAATCAGGTTTACCACTAGAGCGCAAAGAGATTCAGTTCTGGATGATGGGTTCTTATTCTTTGATGGAAAACCTGTCATACAGAAACCTTGGAGTGCTGATGAGGATTGGAACATGTCATCTGTGGAGAGGGTTCCAATATGGGTTGAATTACCTAGGCTTGATCTGAAGTACTGGGGGGAAAAGAGTTTTACCAAGATCATAAGTCCTATAGGTAAATTCTTACAAGTGGATCAGGCCACTCAGAAAAGAGAAAAGTTACTATATGCCAAAGTGATGATTGAAGTGAATGTCAATCAAGATTTCCCAAACCATGTACAATTTAAAAGTGAGACTGGAGAGGTGAAAACACAGAATGTGCAATATGTATGGAAGCCTATAGTTTGCAGTAACTGTAAAGGTTATGGGCATTCTCATGAGATTTGTGTTCCTAAAAAGAAGGTGAAAAAGGTATGGCAGGTTAAAGCTCCAGTGTTAACTAATTCTGGTGATAATGAGAATAAGGAAAAGGCTCAGGTGAGAAATGAGGTTAGACAGGAACAGGAGCAGCTTGTTTCTAACATAAAGGTACCCACACAAGTTGTGAAGGGCATAACTGTTGTAACACCTTTAAGGAATCAGTTTGACATTCTGGATTCCACAACAATTGAAGCATTGTTCTATGATGTTGAAGTACCACCAGAAGAGATGCAGGGGTTAGAGGCCCCTGAAATTGAACATGGATAATGTTCTGGTGTGGAATGTTAGAGGGCTAAACAGGAGGAACAAGCAATGTGAAGTGAGGAGATTTATTTCTGCTCATAACATTAAAATGTTTAGTCTTCTTGAAACTAAAGTGAAAATGGCTAGTATGAGAAAATTGTATCAGAATTTATGTCCATGATGGTGCTTCACAACTAACAGTGGTGTCATTGATAGGGGCAGAATTATTGTGGGTTGGCAACCGGGGTCTTTTTCAGAATCGTGAAGCATGTCACTCGCTCAATTAGTGCATTGTAGAGTTGATCCGGGAGGAGCTCACCCGACTTTTAATTGCTCCTTTGTGTATGGTTTTAATGGGAGAAGGGAGAGAGAGCAACTGTGGATTGATATTAAGCATGTGCAATAAAATGATATCCCATGGGTTATAATGGGAGACTTTAATGTTGTTTTAAATATGGATGAGAGGGTTGGGTCTCCTGTGAGAGCCACTGAGATAAAGGATTTCAGAGATTGTGTTGAGAGTTGTGGGATGCTGGATATGAAAAGTATAGGGAGGTTTTATACTTGGTCAAATAAACAAGAGGGGGCTCAAAGGGTTTTCTCTAGAATTGACCGAGCTATGGTAAATGATCAATGGCTGGATAAGTTTGATAATGCTGAGATTAGGTACCTTCCTGAGGGTGATTTTGATCACTGCCCTGGAGTATTGAGTGTGTACAAGGAGCACCAGGGTAAAAAAACCTTTTAGGTTTTTTAATATGTGGGTGGAGTCACCACAATTCTTTGAAATTGTGAACAAGGCTTGGGAGGTTCCTATTGTAGGGTGCAAAATGTATAAGGTGTTCCAAAAGCTTAAAAGGTTGAAAACTGATTTAAAATCTCTCAACAGAAGTGGATATTCTGATGTTCAAGCCAGAGCTGCAGCAGCATGGACTAAACTCTTGTCTGTACAGGATTTGGTTCATCAATACCCTGATGTTTTAGAGCATTCTATTGCTGAGAGGGAAGCTACAAAGGATTATAGGTAAGCTTAGGATAACTACTTATCCTTTCTCAGATAGAAAACAAAAGAGAAGTGGATTGTAGATGGAGATGACAATACTAGATTTTTCCATCAGGCTCTTAAGGTCAGAAGGAACATTAACAAGATCCATACCATTCAGGATAGTCAGGGAACATGGGTCAATGATGATCAGTAGGTGCATCATGCCTTTGTGAGCTATTATGAGAGATTATTGGGAGAGACTTTGGAGAATAGATGTACTGTTAAGACTGAGATCATCAGTCATGGGAATACTCTGAATGACATATAGAGAGAGCTTCTGGATTGTCAATTCAATGCTAGTGATGTTAAAAGAGCAATATTTTCCATTCCCAAGGAAAAAGCTCATGGGCTTGATGGATACAATAGTTTAATTTCTTTTTCAAGAAGTGCTGGGATACTATTAGAGAGGAGGTTTCTGAAGCAGTCCTTGATTTCTTTGCCACTGGAAAGCTTTTGAAGGCCATCAATGTGACTTCCATCACATTGATTCCAAAAATCAAGAATCCTAGCCATGTAAGTGACTTCAGACCAATTTCTTCTTTGTTCGAGTCTTGTACAAATGCATAACTAAGATGTTATGTGAGAAATTAAAGCTTGTTTTGCCTGAGATTGTGTCTCAAGGGCAGGGTGCTTTTATCTCCAATAGAAGCATATTGCACAACATCCTATTATGCCAGGATATAGTCAAAATGTACAGGAAAAAGCAGTCTCAAAAAGGGTGCCTCATGAAGGTGGACATACAAAAGGCTTATGATATTGTAAGCTGGGAATTCTTGGAAGACATGTTGAAAGCTCTGGGGTTTCCTGATAAAATATGTAAGCTTATTATGATTTGTGTGACCAGCCCAACTTTCACACTGATGGTTAATGGCTCCACAACTGATTTCTTCATGTCAAAAAGGGGTTTGAGACAAGGAGACCCCATGTCTCCCCTCCTTTTTGTCCTGTGTATGGAATATTTCACTAGAATAATGACCTTCATTAGCAAGCAAGATGGGTTTAAATTTCATCCTATGTGTAAAACATTAGGTCTCAATCACCTTTGTTTTGCTGATGACCTATCTTATTTTGCAAAGGTGATACCCAGTCTGTTAGTATGATTGTTCAAGGATTAAAGTTGTTTCATGCTTCAACTGGGCTCAAGGCTAATCCTACAAAATCTGCTATATATAGTTGTGGCCTGAATGAAACAGATAACAATGAGTTGATCAGCAGATCTGGCTTCCAGCTTGGCTCCTTCCCTTTTAGATACTTAGGAGTGCCTATTAGCACTAGGAAGCTTTCAAGTGCTGACTGTGAAAAGCTCACTGAGACTATGGTGGGGAGAATTAGAACTTGGAGTTCTAGACATATTTCATTTGCAGGCAGAAGACAGTTGGTGAACTCTGTCTTGCTCAGTAGTTGTGTATACTGGTCACAAATTTTCATACTTCCTGTTGCTGTAATTAAACAGATCAATTCCATATGCAGAGCTTTTTTGTGGACTGGTCAATGTTACAGTAGTAGGCATGGTTATGTCAGCTGGGAAGAGGTTTGCAAGCCTAAAGCAAATGGAGGTCTTGGGTTCAGACACTTAACTATCTGGAACAATGCTATTGTGGGAAAGCAAGCTTGGAGCATTGCTATGAAGGAAGATAACCTATGGGTTAGGTGGATTCATACCTGGTATATCAAGCAAAATGATTGGAAGACATATAAAGCTCCTCAGAATGCAAGTTGGGCAGTGAAATTTATTTGCAAAGCTAGAGATTTCATAAGTGCCAAATGTGGTCATAAGCTTGGTTAACTACACGTAAGTATAGTACTACCGCCATTTACACGAGATTACAGGATAATGATGAGAGACACCATGAACCTAAAGCTATCGGGGGGCAACTACAATGTTCCAAAGCATAGTTTCATAGGATGGTTAGCTTGGAAACACGGATGCATACCGAGAGAGAGACTTGCTGCAATTGGCATATGCAATACCTCTCAATGTGCATTGTGTGAGGTGAGTCAAGAAGATCATGCTCATCTTGTTCTTTTCTTTGTCCATACAACAAACAATGTTAGCGAGGAAATAAAAAAATGGTTGGGTATTCAAATGACATCCCAACATATATTACCTAGCTTAAGGTGGTTGAATAGGAGATTTCAAGGGAGCAAATTCAAGAAGAAAGTTATAATTCTTCTTTGTTATACATTTGCTACATATTTCATCCGGAAGGAGAGGAATAATGCTATATGGAACTCTCTCGATACGCGAGTAGATAAAATTGTGCAGGATGTTAAATGTAGTGTTAAAATGAGAATTGTTGCCAAAATACCAAAGAAAGCTAAAGAGCAAGATGTACAGTGGTTTAGGAACTTGTAATTTTTTACGGTTGTATAGTTTTTTCTTCTCTTCCTTTGTTTGAGGGGGCCAACCTAGTTGGAGTTGTTCAACAATATGGAAGTTGTTAGGTTGTAAATGGGTTTTTTGTGGAAATATATTCTTTCTTTCTTAGCCAAAAAAAAAAAAAAAGAGTTCTGGTCAAGTTTCACCAAAGTACCAATATCATTGGCAGCAAATAAGTTAGCAACAGACTCATGGTTTAGCAACTCAGTTGGGAACCTAGGAATCCTAGCCCACAGATCAACCCACTTGATCTCCTCACAAAAGGGATCAAATTCTGGTCTCCAAGGTTGAATAACAAACAATTCACCTTGAACATGCCAAGGTCTTTCACTCCATACCAGATAACAGTCAGTAGGGTTAGTAAACCTAATCATAACCCAATTATATCCCATCTCGAGATATTCAATATCTCCCTTTACAAACTTCCAATCAGCTTTTGTTCTTGAAATGATTGTTCTGAAATCAACAGGAGAACCCAGAATTTTACCAACCAGACACAATTTAGATAATTCCTCAATGTCCTTCTGGACTTGAGGAATTTCATCTACATTCTGAAACTTAGGAAACTGAGGAGGGAAATCAGGGTCAAGAGATGACCCCTCCCCCAACTGGACATTCCCACCACCAGGGCCAGACACATGAGATACAGGAACATCACAAGATGAAGAAAAAACACAACAATCATCATGATTTTTTGTAACTAGAGCTTCTTTAAAAGACTTATCAGAATTCATACTAGCCAACACCTCACTAAGAAAGAAAGGAATACTAAAGAAGGAGCACAGAAGGAAGCATATAATAAGAAACTGATAGGAATACTTAAAAGATTTTACCTGAACAAACCTTATATAGCGAGAAAGGTTGAGACTAAAAAATCTCATCTTCCTACCAACCCAGGCTGATAAGTGATACTTACAATCGCATTAAATGCAAAACTTCTCTTTATGTCCAAAAGGACAAATACTTCGTTACACAATCGCTTCTGCAAATTCCACCACCCTAACACAAGAACCGCAATGAGTGACCACACGCTAAAGGAAGGGAAAGAAACATTCCATAAAGTATAACTCCTCTGCAGCAATAACTCGCTGCCAGATAACCCTCTCCACTTTTCCCCCAAATTGATTTTAAATTTAAACCCTAGAAGCCACAACAATTTAATTCTAAATGCCGCTAAAATCCGGCAAAAACACACGTTTACAGACTGATAAATACCATACCAACACTCTTTAAAGAAGAATTCATAAAAAATTTCCCCTTTTGAAGTCTTAGGCCTCTCATAATTGCCTAGAAGCCAAATACTAGAGGAATGGCTATAGGTCCCTGCAGAACCACAGAGAATGATTACTAAATGAACACACTTAGCAAACTGAAGAATTCGAGTAGTTAATGACCAGAAAAGAGTAACTAAATGCCATACATATGGTTGGAATTGAATGATTTTGCAGGTTCTTCGAGCTGGGTCGTTTCTATGGTTTTCTATTGACCTAAGGAGGGTTTCTCTCTTTCTCTCTCTAAAGATCTTTTTTTTCCATATTTTATGCATGCAAACTAGCCCAATTGAGCTAAGTTTTAGCTTATTTAAACTAAACTTGATAAGGATTAGGTATTTAGTGTTTGAGCATTAATTGCTCAAGTTCTAACGAGCTTTTAGGTATCTTGTTTGAGCTTAGCTTGGCTCGTTAAGCATTTCACTTGTTCAAGTTCAACTCACGAACCTTACATTTGGAGCTCAAGTTGTACCTCAAACGAAACGTAAACAAGTTTAAGTGATGCAAATTAAACCGTTACTTCAAAATTTGAAGCAGTTTTTCTAATTAAATACCAAATACGATATGATCGAAGAAAAACGTGCAACCCATCTACCAAAAAAGTACAGTTGTCTTTATTTTAAAGGAAAATGACCACCAACCAGTTATAGTTAAGTAAAGAATTCTATAGCATAATGATATATAAATTTACCTCTATAGAAATCATCAAAAATCCTAACAAGGCCTTTATTTTAAGGTTGCACATACTAAACGAATTGTTAACAGACATTAGCGAGTCAAACATGAAAGTGTTTAGCTCATTAACTAAACGAGCCAAGGAAGCAGCAAGAACCAGAACAAACTATAATCATTATTGGAATTTCTTCTTCCGTTCCTCAAAACTGTAGCACCCAAAACTAAGGAAGATGTGAGGTTAGTGAAAAGTGGGTTCATTTTTTTTTTTTTTTTTGAGAAAGATAGAGAATTTTTTTTTAGTGACATAAATGTGTTCTAATGGCACAAGTCGACTCATGTGGTAATTTAGGAGAGAGTAAAAGAGGGAAACAAATTACTTAAGGAGCTCGTTTAGTTGGTGGTCATATAAATGGTGATAATGATAATGTGATTTAGTGTAAATTTATAAGGAAATTCTACTATAAATTAATAATACCCATGGTAATGAAAATTCATCACAACCATGAGTTTTCCTTTATAAATTTCAATTACCACCCAATACCACATTCCCAATTAATAATGGATGGTAATGAAATTTTAGGAAGAAAATAGATATATGAGATGAGATAGCATTACGGTGGGTAATGACATGAGATTTTATTTATATATTTATACTATCATGCATTACCATGACCACCATTATGAACACTAGGCTCTGTTCTTTTGGACCGAATTAATGAAAATTCAGTTCAGTTAGTTTCCTCTCACGATTTTAATTCCTTCATTCAGACAAATTAAGTTCAGTTCAGACAAATTCAATTCACTTCAGTTCAAAAGAACAAAGCCTAACTAAACGAGCCGAAGTGTAACAAAGTGGAAATATTTTTAAGGAAGAAATGAATAGAAAAAATGGGAAGAATATTGAGAATGGGGAGAGTATTGTTTTTGAAATTTATTTAAACTTACCAGAATTTGTTGTTAATTTTTAACATGATGTAAGGGTATGGATCAAACTCATGTCAAAGAGGTGGAAGGGAGTCTTACAACCACTAAGCCAACATTGATCCTTAGAAATTATTACTACTTATTCAAACTTATTGAAACTTATAAATTTGTTTTCACTAATCCAAACGTATTTCATCTTAACAATTTCAGATAAAGTGAACAAAAGACTATCTTGAATATGTGATTTAGAATTTTTAAGGGAAATGTTATATGTAGCTCTTACGATTGACGTGTGATTGTGTCATTAATTTTTCAAAATAATACTATTTCAACAACTGTATTTAATGCTTACATGTAGCCATAAGGGATACATATAACATTTTCCAACTTTTTAAGCTATGTTTATTTATTAGATAAACGGAATCATGAGTTTCACACAACCATTGACTATAAGTTTTTCACCATATCTCAACTCATTCACATCCCTCTAAACCAATATGATACAACAAAAAAAAAAAAAAAAAAAGGATTACAAAAACAAAGATTCTGGTTCATAGTCATGAGGATATTATGAATATCTCTCCACGAAGCGGCCATTTGACGAGAACGTTTTTGCCGCTGAAAACGGAGCAAGAACCGCTCCCTTCGCTAAGTGGTAGACTGGTAGTACAATTACAATAATAATGTCAGATTGAAAATGACCCAAAAAGATAATGTTAGATTGAAGATGTAACTATATACATGATACATTATGATAAGTTTACAAAACAAAAAAAACTACCCATACTTCTCTTCGTTTCATAAATAATACGAGCAATGCTTCAGATGTTCACTCATAGAAAGTGTCAATTTTTGTCTTTGCACATGTGGGAGTGGAGCATTTGATGTTACCTTCAATCTTCACAGCCTCGTGTTACATGTGGGAGTGGGAGCTTTTGATGTTACACATGCGGGAGTGAAAGAATGTGATTTAATTTCTTCTTCTTGGGAAAGGTAAACAAATTTAGGGAAGTCATCTCTCAAGATTTTAGCTTAGATATAGACCTTGTTTGGTAAAGAGAGGTTTGGGGTAAAATTAGAGGTTTGAACTCATATTAGAGGATTTACTACCAATCCTTTGATTTGAAGTGTTTGGTAGAGAGAGGTTTGATTAGGTTTTGCAAAAGCTCTTTTCGAAAAAGTTAGGGGAAGGAGCTTTTTGACATCAGAAGTTTGGGAATGAGTGGATCAATTACATTTATGTCCTTAAGTTGCTGAAGATTACATTAATAAGTAATAAAGAGGTACAACAATAGATTATGCACATCTCATTATTGATCATTGTACACAATTATGTAGTAACAAACTATCAGTTAACCAAACACCTTTATATAAACTGTTAATATCTAACTAGAGGACGGTATATGGTAATATCTAAGTATAATATCTTGAGGATGCCAAATAATTATAATGAACGACACAATTTACTTCACAATAATATCCTTATTGGAGGTAATTGTTGTGAAGTTTGTCAAGAGCAAGCAAATATAATCAAATAGGAGATGAAGCTTTCACAGGCATTGATATTTTTTCAAGAAAATATTAGTTATCTCTTTAAATGGCGAGATGAAAACAAGTATTTTCAATGGCCAGCTAGGAGAATCCCATTGCGAAGGGCAATAACTTTCAACCAAAAAAATATGAATATATAAAACATGACTTATATTGGCAGGAATAGATGATCAGAAAATCGCTGCATTATATGTGGGATTTTTTTTACCACCTTTTAAAATCATAATTTTCAAAATAATCACATTATAAATTCATTTTTTTTAAATAACCACCTTATATGACCTAAATCTCTTTAAATACATATTAATTGACCGATTTCGTCCAAGAAATTGTTCTTAAAGAAGGGTTTAAACCTTATATACTTTCTAGTGAATAAAGGTGGAGGTGATGGAATCGCTGTTAAACCCTTTTTTAGGACGATTTTCTTGACGGAATCTGTCAATTAGTAGGTATTTAAAAACATTTACGTCATATAAGGTGGTTATTAGAAAAAATAAACATATAAGCTGGTTATTTTGAAAAACTTGATTTTATAAGGTGGTTAAAATAAAAAAAAATCCTTATATGTGTTTAAATCCAAAATTCCACAATTTCCATGTTCATTGAATATGCTAAATGTGAAGGATGAACTTCACGTTAACTGGCCAAGATAAAGAGGGGCTTTTGTATGACTCAGATAAAAGTCCTTCAAGGTACTTTGATCAGCTCTTTTTTTCCTACAATAATCACTAATATATCTGGGTATTGCCAAGGATGGGTGAGGTATAAGTTTGAGTGTATAACATAGAATATGATTTAGGCGTTAACAAACCGTGCAATCGAATTATAATATGCGGAAATAACAAACAGGTTTTAATAAGAAGAATAAGCAATATAGAACACAAAATAATTTACGTGGAAGTCCGAGAATCGAGAGAAACACCACCAACTCTACACTAAGACATTGAATATGTGAGATGATTATACAAGGAGAAATATTCAATCTCTCTAAACTCTCTACCCTCTCTTAGAGCTGATAAAAAAAGCCCGGTCTGTGGGCCCGGCCAGGCCCGAATTTTGGGCGGGTTTGGGCATAATTTTTTTTTCTTTGGGACGGGCTTTCGGCAAGCCAAAAATGACTTTTTAGTCTTTTTTTGACCCGCCCCGATTTTGGCCCGAAAAGCCCGCCCTTTTGGCCCGAAATAGCGGGCTTTGGGCACAAAATTTCGGCATGAATTTTGGCCCCACCCGGCCTGACCTATGGGCAATTTTTTTGAAGGCTGGGAACAGCCGGAACCCGACCCCGCCCATGATCACATCTACCCTCTCTCTAGTCTCGTTAGATTTGGATATCTCTCTTAATATGTGAATAATGAAGAATAAACTGCCTAAACATATACTTCAGGGAAGAGTCACAAGCCTAGTAAAATACAGGAGACATTGGACAACAAAACACAAGTTCAATCTCGACAAAGCTCGCCCGTGCAGCCTGCTTGCGATGCGTCGCAGTCTGCCCGTGCTGCCCGCTCGAGCCCTATATATAACAAGTTTGAGCACCTTGCTCTCAACAATAAGCACACCCAAGCTGCTCGCCCACTAGAAATGGCAATTATCCATGGGTGAGTGGATTATCCACCCACCCGCTCCGAATAAATGGGTGATCACCCGCGGTGAAGCGGGTGACGGGCGGATGATGGATGGATCGGGTGGTGGGTCGGGTCGGATATGGATGATATTTTTTGGACCCATCACCCGCCCCATCACCCGCTCCATCCACCCATCCATTAATATATCCATCCATCCATCCACCCACACACACACACACACACACACACACACACACATATATATATAAAGAATTTTGTTTTTCTACTGCCACGTGTCATTTAAGGTAATTAAAAACAATAATTTTTTTAAGGGATAATAAAAAAATACTTATAATTACTTTTTGGTGTGTAATAAGATTGATATTTTGTCGCTTTATCGTTAATCTATGAGACTGATTAATTTTTCATATATTAATTTCTTTAAAAGTGTTAAGTCTAAAAAATAGTTTTTGTTACTAGTATCACCCGTTTCCCACCCGATCCACCCGCCCCACCCGCAGATGATGGGTGGAGCGGATATGGGTGAAATTTTTGGCGGGTGATGGATGATGTGGATGGAGTTTTGGATCGCGGGTGATGGGACGGATGGAGCTCCACCCGACCCATATCCGATCCATTGCCATCCGTATCACCCACGCTACTATGTTATGCTACGCCACGCTGCTGCTACACAATGCTTGTGGGTTGTGGATAGTCGTAGCTGTTCACATAACCGCTTGCTAGCTTGCTATCTGTTATGGATGATTTTTACAGATTGATGCTGACGCAATGAACAGATGACGTTGACGCAGTCAGCAGGGAGATGACGTTAGGACTGAGTCAAGAGGTTAACGGCTTGCCAGTATTTAAGGGGAACGTGATTGTTATTCAGTCGCTGAGTTATAGTACGAGTTTAAAGTCAAGCCTAGTGGCAAGAGAATAGGGAGATCAGCGTAGATCGTGTCATCCACCTCCGCGATTCTTAGGACTGAGTCGAAGGTGAAACAATATATAAGGACTTCGAGGCCAAAGAAGAAAGGGTTACAAGCTACATACAATATTCCTACGCACAAAAGCATCCTTACTCAATCAGTGTTTATAATACTGAGTATTTCAATTCCAGTCTACAAATATTTACATTTACACTTGATTCTTGTACTTAGATTGATCATTCTAGGGTGTACTGATTGTCGTTCATCCTCAGCGTGTAACACCCCTAGGTGTGCAGGAGCCCACTAGTAGATATTGCCCTCTTTGGTACCTCGCAAGGATTTGCTTTGGTGCGGGCAGAAGTCCCACCAAAGGCCTCTACTAGGTTGAGGTGTCCACCTCTGTATAAAGAGGGCTTCGTTCTCCTCAACTACCGATGTGAAATAGCCAAGATCTTAGACTCTGATATCAAGGTGCCTAAGATCTTGGCTATCCCACATCGGTAGTTGAGGAGAACAAAGCCTTCTTTATATAGAGGTGGACACCTCAACCTAATAGAGGCCTTTTAGGTAGGACTTCGGTTCTGCACCAAAGCAAATCCCTGCGGGCTAGGGCCCAAAGAGGATAATATCTACTAGTGGACTCCTGCACACCTAGGGGTGTTATAGAGCGTCAGCTGCAGATAGTGGATTGGTGGACTCATATCCACCCGCGGTTTTTTACCCACCTTCATTGGGGTTTTTCTGCGTCACCATTTCCTTGTGTCATTCCCCTTTGATTCCCCTTGCATTTTCATTCATAGTCGTTCAAATCTGGTTGTTGACGTCCCTATATTGATTTGTGTCGCTAAGATAAAAATCTTCATAAACAATTTGGAACCCACCGTGGGGCCAGCAGCCAGATCTTTCATCAATTCTTATTAACGATCAAACATCATCACTCTCCATCCCAATGGATCCCAAAGAAATGCAAGCCGCTTATGAGAAAATGAAAGTTGAAATGGAGCAGATGAAGAAGGACAACGATCGTATGTCCTCTGAATTCACTTCATCAAAAGAGCAGGTTCAAAAGCTGCAAGAAGAGCTAGCCTCTATTAAAGCGTCCAAGCAGCGACGTTCCCAGAACATTGGCGACATCTCGTCAATGCACCGCCTTAGGGACGAGGAAAGTTCTGAATCTGAAGATCTTGAAGATGATGCCGAATTGAAAGACGGTGACACCCCAGAAGGTGAACCACCCAAAGAAGGCGACCTAATGGCTAAGAGAATGGCTATGATATAGAAGCAGAATCGTCAGATAATGCGTCTCCTCTCTCAACTTCCCGGAGCTCCAACCCCAAGCATCGTTGAGCATCGCTATGGATATGCAGCGTCCCCGTTCGTGGAAGAGATCGCTAAAGTAGCCTTGCCGAAGAAGCTCAATCTTCCTATCCTAACGGCAACCTATGACGGATCCACCGACCCAACGGAGCACGTTGCCCAATACAAGCGGCGAATGTGGCAAGCGTCCATTCCATGGCATCTAGTCGAAGCGTGCATGCGCAAATCCTTCGGAGCGACGCTGACGGGACCTGCCCTCAAATGGCTCTGATCCCTCAAGCCAGGAAGCATCGACAACTTCTCGACTTTGGTGAACAAGTTCTACAGCAAATTTGAAGGCAGCCGCAGCCTTGAAAAGCAGACTAGTGACCTATATGGCATCGTTCAAAAGCCAAGAGAACCTATTCGCGATTATTATAACCGTTTTAATAGAGAAATGATCGAAATTAAAGATTTAGATACTAAAACTGCTATTGAATGTTTCAGGAAAAGGACTCATTCTCAGATCCAAGTTGTACAACCGTCTCACCAAGTATCCTTGTGCGACGTTTGAAGAAGTCAAGTCCAGAGCTTTGGCCCAAATGCGGTTGGAAGAAGACGACGCGATCCTCAACATTATATCGACGCGTCATGTATCTGAAAGCTCCAGTTATCGCAAGACGTTCACACCCACCCATTCTTCTTCAGCGTCTCTCTCATCTTAACCATGTCTAGGTGGACTTTCTTCAGTTCTGCGTCCTTCTCCTTTAGAGTTGCTTCACTTTTCTCCATCCTCGTCTTCATTAGTTGGTGGCTCCTGAACGGCGACAACATTTCCTTCTTTGCCATCAAGAAATTCTGAGACGCCTGAAACATAACGGTCACACTTAGAAATTATAACAAGGAAGAATGAATACAACGAAGGTAAACGATTATCATACCTGGAAGATGAGCTCAAGACCATCCGACATTAGCCTAGACATGGAACGCTCCTGCATTCGATCTTCAGCGCAAGGAAAATGAAGTTTTTCCGCCTCGGGCCAAATAGACCTCTCTAACGACATAAAGTCATTAGGTACCGTCACGGTATATGACGGTCCCTCCTTGTCTGGAGGGGCAGGGAATTCAGTCTTACGAATTTTGTGCACACCGTCTGTGTCGTCATCTTCGACGTGAACAACATTGAGATGTCCCTGTTTGTCAGACGTTGTTGGGGACGGCGCAGCAGAACGTTCTTTCTCCCTCTTCCTCTTTCGAAGAGCTTCAGTGATTGATCGATTGTCCATATATCCTCTTGGTCGTGATTGAGAAGAGTCTGTTGCACGGAAGGTTGACGCGTCAAAATTAAATTGCAGAAACGACGATTATTGACTTGTAAAAAAGTATTTACCTAATGCCATCGATGAGCAGCTGCCTTGATCAGCGACTACAACTTTTTTGAATGACCTTTCTTCTTTCCCTATTTCTAGAAACTCTCTACACCTCTGTTCAGACCCTTCACGATGTTCCAGCAGTTTTGGGCCCAAATCTGTGAAAAAAAGCTACGTAAGAATAATGTTAACAACAGGACGTTAAGAAAAATCACAAGAAATTTTACGAACCTTCTATGTTCCAGCCTTCGATTAACGAATTTGGTAAATCACCCGGGGACGATTTTTTCACAAAAATGTAACGATTCTTCCAGCCTCTGTCGTTTGATTGTACCCCTTCAACCAGCGCGTTCCTTTTCGCTCTGACATGTAGGGCTAACTTGTTTTTCCCTTAATTTTAACCTCGTAGCAGTACAAAAGGTCCTGAAGGGTAAAAGGCTCGTCCCAAGACGCGGTCACTCTGTCAACGACGCTAAGGACCCACCAGACTTAGTGCATTATCTGTCCTGAGCTAACTTGGTAGGCTTGCAGTAGATCCCTAACTATGGGGGGAAAGGGTAGCTTAAGACCTATCTTAAAAGGGTATTCATAGAGGACCACCCAATCGTCGGGACAATCCTCCGGACGTTCATCCGGCTCAGCGTTTCTCAAGATCGTGTCGGTGGGTAAATTTCCTAGGTCAAGGAATTTCATTAAGTCATCTTCTGACATGGTTGATTGTTCATCATCAATTTCATTTTTCTCTTATACTATTTTTTCTTTTGTCGTGGTTTTCTCGGGATTCTTAGCATTATTTCTAACACTGCGCCTACTTGGAGCCATTAATTCAAAAAGAGGTAGTAAAATTCGCAAAATTTGGAGCCAAGAGCAGCGGAAATTACCTGGTAGAGAAAGGCGGTTCAGCCGAAGTTCCCCGGAGATTTCTAGAGAGAATCAAGTGTTGAAAAGATTTTTGAGGAGAGAGAATATTGCGTGTGGCTTTAGATCAGCTGGCGCAGCTTTTTATATAAATTGATGTGATCATTAGCATGCAACGGATAGATATTAATTGCCGAAGTTAAATGGTTATCTTTAATTTCTTATCTTTTGCATATGACTCTTGGGCTATCTTTTGCAAAAGTTATCTTGTTAAATGTTAACTTATCAGCTGAGTGTCTCAATCAACGAATGATTCTAAATATTAACGTATCAATTTTTTTATGACTCTTGTGTACTCCTCATTGCAACAATTGGGGGCAACATATTATGGCTGCTTTTTATAGATTGATGTGACGCAATGAACAGATGACGTTGACGCAGTCAACAGGGAGATGACGTTAGGACTGAGTCAAGAGGTTAACGGCTTCCGATAATTAAGGGGAACGTGATTGCTATTCAGTCGCTGAGTTATCGTTCGAGTTTAAAGTCAAGCCTAGTGGCAAGAGAATAGGGAGATCAGCGGAGATCGTGTCAACCACCTCCGAGATTCTTGGGATTGAGTCGAAGGTGAAGCAATATATAAGGACTTCGAGGCCAAAGAAGAAAGGGTTACAAGCTACATACAATATTCCTACGCACAAAAGCATCCTTACTCAATCAGTGTTTACAATACTGAATATTTCAATTCCAATCTACAAATATTTACATTTACACTTGATTCTTGTACTTAGATTGATCATTCTAGGGTATACTGACTGTCGTTCATCCTGAGCGTCAGTTGCATATAGTGGATTGGTGGACTCGTATTGATTTGTGTCGCTAAAGCAAAATTCTGCATAAACACTATCACTACTCAATGCTCGACACTCATCATCACTCTAGCTTACTGGTTTCATGAATACATCTTCAACACCAAACCTAATAGCCGCCTTTACTCCAACCCGTAAGTCGACGGAGTTATTTGAGCTATGGCCAAAAAGTAATGGATACATATTGGGTGCAGTACTCAATGAGAAAGTCAACATAAAGAAATATCGAATGTAATAAAACCACATAATTAAAGTGACAACAACTAATTGCTTGCAAGACCTTTTTACCTCTTGATCTATTTATTATTTGTATGAAAACAGACAACTCTTGTTTGTTTCTTCATACCCTAAATATGGTAATAGGTATAAAACTTACTTTAAGAACGCAAATAATCCTTGATCGTATTCTGCTTATGACAACCTACTCTAATTACAACTTACAAGGCCACTTCTTCTACAAATAGATCTCGTCCGCTCAGCTCCACTTTTTTGGTGACTGTCTTTCGTGATTAATTTAGTTTGTTATTTGAAAAGGGTTAGTTGTTGACGATTAAGAGGTATCTTCTTAAATCCAAATATAGGAGAAATCCAATAAGTTTCAATTCATGGTTGAAGTATTTGAGTTTATCTAAGATCAATTACTATAAAAGACCATTTCCCACATTAAACATTTTTTATTGATATAATCACAATAAAAGTGAAAAATCACTTTCTTCAAGATTTGCAATCTTAACATTTCCCACAAATCATCCTCGTCGTTAAGACAAGAGAATAAGTCGTTTATATATTTATTTAATTGTTTGTCCTTTTCCCGAGCGAGGAGGATAAGTCTCGCTAAAAAAATTAGTTAATTGTCATATACATACTGAAAGAACAAACAAGTTTATAATAAAATTTGCTGGCGATCAAGAAAAGAAAATGTTGACCAACCACAAATTAGTACTAATTAGCATTAGTTTCTTTTTTTAAAATGTTTTAATTTAGTGAAGATGCTTTGCCGTCAGAAGGAATACTGTGATTTTCGTATCCTCATTCCTCACCAGTTACATCATTGGATAATCATTCAACAGAGCTCAATTATTTATTTATTAGTTTTAAGCTTTTAAATTTAAAGTTTAATTAACTGACACAACTAGGGGTGTTAACGAGCCGAGCCGAGACCGAACATGGCCAGGCTCGGCTCGACTCGAGAATAGGAAGGACCGAGCTCGGCTCGAGCTCGAAGCTCGTCGAGCTCGGAAATCCGGGCTCGGCTCGAGCTCGAAAAAAAAAACTTCGGCTCGGCTCGAGGCTCGGCTCGAGAAAGTTCGCGAACAGTTTGGCTCGAAAAAGCTCGAGTTCGGTTCAACAGTAGACGAGTTTGGTTCAATGGTGGACAAGTTTTGCCCGCATAAACAATACAACAGAAATTTAGAGTTGAGAAACATAAATCAAAGGCCACCAATCAATCAGAATAAAAAATTTAACAAAAAAAAAAAACAGAAAGTAAGATTCATAAAAATCAGTCTTAACTCTTAGAATGCGAATTGGAAAAATACGAATTGGAAAAAAATCGAAACTTTTAAGAATTCAGATAAAATCGAAAAAGAAAACTAAAAGAAACGAAAAATAGAATCTTACCTGTCATCCTTGCCGCCGAGATAAACCTCTTCAAGTTTGCTCACCAGTGCTCGCCAAGGTCGCCACTAAGGAGCAGCGTCAGCCGTCAAGTGTGCGAAGCTGGAGATTGCTCGCCGAGATAAAGCACGCTACTCGCCGGTGCTCGACGATGCTCGCCGGTGCTCGACGATGCTCGCCGGTGCTCGACGATGCTCGCCGGTGCTCGACGATGCTCGCCGCCAAAGACCAGCGCCAGCCGTCAAGTGTAGGGAGTAGAATAAGATTGGAGATTTAGGGTTTTTTCGAAAACCTTTGAACAACTAGGAAGTAGGCTGTAGAACATTAGAAGTATAAGCGTCATTTTTTCCCACTTTCAATTTGGTTTGTATGTTTTAACTTTTGGGCTGAAAATTTTAATGTGGTTTGTATTATTGAAGTGGGCTTGAAACTAGGCCTTGTGTTTTTTTAAAGTGGAAATCCAAGTTGATCTAAAAATCAATATATAAAAATAGTACTTTAAAAATTTTCGAACATGTTTGCGAGCTTTCGAGCCGAACTCTACTAGGCTCAGGCTCGGCTCGCTAAGGTCTCGAGCCGATCTCGAACTCGAGTCGAGCCGTCTCGAGCCGAGCTTTGACCGAGCTTTGACCGAGCCGATCTCGAACAGTTTGCGAGCCACCCTGGCTCATTAGCACCCCTAGACACAACCAATCAATATCTAAAATTCCCTTGCGCCTTTGCCTCGTAAAACAACATCTCAATTCTCAAGCCTATGATAGAATAATGATTAGGATAAATTATTGCCCGAGTATGTCAATTTGTTATTTACATAGTATTTTTTTTGTGAAAATTCTGTTACTCCTAAATCATCCAAATGAAAAAAAAAAAATGGAGCACCACCTCAATATGTTACCCTTTCACTGTTTCACATCACCTTAAAAAAATGGAGTAGTTTTTTTTTTTTGAAATGAAAAAGGAACCAATAAAAAAAGTTAAAAACCTATAAATTATCACATTTACATGTAAGGTCATTAGTGTTTTTTTTACATAAGCGAAAATGGAATTACAAATTACTTCCTCCATCTCTTATTAGTTTACCCATTTCTTTGAGCACATAGTTTTAGGAGAAATAGTATGTGTGTGCTAAAGAGAAATAGAAATTATTAACTTATTATAGGCCAAGAGAGAGAAGGATAGTGACAATTAGAAAAATAATACTTTATGTAGAAGATAATATTATAATAATATGAAACTAGTGGGTCTATTTCGAAAGTAGAAAAAAGTGGGTAAACTAATAAAATACAACCCAAAAAGAAAATTGGGTAAACTAATAAGAGACGGAGGGAGTAGTAGAAAAGCTAGAGAGCGTTGTAGACTTGTAGCACATCATTCTGCGATTGAATGTGCCTTCGAAACTTGTTGCCTATCAACTTCATACCCGTGTGACTTAACAAGAGTAAACAAAGACGCTTCTTGAACTTCTTTCTCAAACCCCAACCCCCCTCGCCTAATTCCATACAGCGCAACCTACTAATCATCAACGAAGCTCGCCGGCAGCAGGCCTTACGCTACTCTCATCCGGTCACCGGCGAACTTTCGATCTTGAATAAGTTCCTCGCTTTGCGCTATGGGGTGTCTCCTCCAACCGTGTTCCTGACTCGCCACACCGGAATCCACCATAATTGTTGTGGTTAGCAAGATTGAAACTTTGGTCTGCGTTTTGTTTCTTCATCTCTAATTCCTAAAATAAGCTGTGGTATTATGATCACCCAATCCTTATGCATCTTGCTTCTCTCAGTCAATGTTGGTTTGGTTATTAGCTAAAATTGAGTAAGCTTTGAAGCTTCTTGTAGTTTGTTTTAGCTCAGTTTGTTGTCAATTTGGGATTTAATCCTAAATCCTAGTGTCTTAGTTCAGTAATTGGTTGGTTTCGAGCCTCTAGCTAATTGAGTCCCTAGTATTGTCTAGGTTTAGTTATTAAGGGTTATATAATGTTTTCCTTGGAGGTTTATAACAGTCTTAAGGGGGAGATTAATCGACTCCTCACTGAGGGGGAAGACCTAATGTATGAAGATGAAATCCTGATTGATTCAATCTCACGTTCAAAAATTCAGAGGGTGTTCTTGGGCTTGCAAAAGAGTTAAAGGAGGATGGTAACTTACTTTATAAACAAAAGAAAACTGATGATGCCCTAGAGAAATATGGCTATGCAGGGATCATTCTAGCTCACTACGAATTTGTAGAAGAATTCTAGGTGTAAATTTATTCTAGTAAGCTTTAAAAAGAAAAATGATGTACTCGTCATGTAGGGGTCGAACCTATGGCTGAATGTTTTGAGCTGGCTATTTGTATTATATTCTCTTAAACTCTGCAGCTTTTTTTAGCAGGAAACATGAGTTTGCGCAGGTTGACCAGATTTGTTCAATCGTTTTAATTTCAAATCAAAATGTCTAAAAGCTTTGTTTAGAAGAGCCACATGGCTGCAAAAGAGCTAGGGAAAAGAGATTGGGCTTATTGGGACTTGTTGATGGCTGCCAAGTTAGAACCTGGAAACTGAGAGGTATCTATGAAACTTGAAGAGATCAAAAGCTCTCAATGCAAGGAGAAATAAAAATTACACCGTCAGGATGATATCCCAACAGGTTTAGAGGACCTTCTTCTCCAAGAAAAAGGTAAAAGCGTTTCTGGAGAGGAAGGATAGTGTTGATCTGGGAAATATATATCAGTTTAATTAGTAAAAACTAGCCTTGTATGCACGCGATGCGTGCATTAATTTCAAAACATGTTATTCTATTATATACCCCATCCGTACTATAGTTATGATTACATTTAAAATGTGAAAGATCAATAGTTAGATGAATTTTGATATATTAATTCGCTAATGTAAAAAGCTAATAAAAGGTTGTAAGTGATTTTTAATATTAATTTTTTGTGAATGAATTTTGAACAAAAAGAATAGACACAATGAGTTGGTTTGATCGAATTAAAGAAAGTATCAAAGGTATTGAGTGTTCAAACTTTTCGGGGGACGTCGTATATACCATCTTCTCTTATAAAAAGGTGAAGATATTTTGTCCATTTAATTTTTGATTAAAATATTTAACGATATACCATTTTTAACTTGTTTAGAATGGCAAGTTGAAATGAGAAAGGGTTCTTAAATTATTTTCTTTTATAATTTTTTTCATTCTATTAGATCATTAAAGGTAATTCAGTAGTTTTAGAGGGGGGACACCATCTTCCTCCCCCCTTCCCTTATATAATAGAGATAATTAATTTGGGGGGTTTAGGTGTTGGTAGTCTCTCAATCAGAAATGTGGCTCTTCTCTTCAAGTGGATTTGGAATTACTTTTCAAAAAAAGACTTCCTTTGGAGGATGATTGTACAAGCTAAATACAAATACCCCTCGACCATGACTATTAGTGAGATATCTTGCCCCACTTCGGGTGGGCCTTGGAAACAAATTTGTGCGGCGGTACTTCAAAGCCCAAATGCAAAAGCCCTTGCATTCTCTTGTGTGAGGAAAATGGTGGGGAATGGATGCCAAACCTTCTTTTGGCATGACTTATGGCTCTCAGCAACCCCTCTCAAGAGCCAATTTCCTAGGCTCTTTCTTCTCTATTTGGATCAATCTGCATCAGTGGCTTCGTTGGCGTTTTGGGATGGTCTTCATTGGGTGTGGAATTTCTAATGATCCAGGTCATTGCGCCCTCGTGATATTTCAGAGCGTGACTCGCTCCTCTTAATGCTGCAGCAAGTTGATCTCCATGAGGGAGATTCCGATAATCTTGTCTGGACTCCTCACAAGTCCGGTAAGTTTTCCACTAAATCCTTCTCTCAAGAACTCGCGAAAGCTGGTCGTATCTCATCCATTGATATGGCTAAAGGTCTATGGAAGGGTCTTGTTCCCCATTGAATATAAATATTTGGTTGGATTGCAATCCTTGGTAAAATTAATACCAAGTGTAAGTTGGCGTCCCTGGGTATTATACCCCCCTCTGATGTGTCGTGTATTTTGTGTGACTCGCATCAAGAGGACTGCTATCACATGTTAATCCATTGCCCATTCTCCGCGCAATTATGGGAATGGTGGCTGCAATTTTGGGGATTATTTTAGGTCAAACCTGGTTCAATTAAAGAGTTCTTTGAGCAATGGCACTTTCCTTCCTCGAGACCTTTTGTCAAGAAAATTTGGGTGGCAGTTTTCTTCATCACAATTTGGTCCATATGGAAAGAGCGCAATGCGTGCATCTTTAAAAGCTCTCCTAGCTCTATCAATGAAATTAAAGATCTCATTCTCCTCCGGCATGGGTGGTGGATTTCGGGTTGGAAAGACCCCTTCCCTTACTCACCAGGTGATATCCAAAGAAACCCAAATTGTTTAATGTGGTCTGGAGCATCACCAACAAAAATCTCACGCAATCTTAGCCTTTCTTCGGATGCTTGGTGTGCGCCTCAGATACAATGTTTTAAATGGAATGTTGACGCTTCGGTAAACCTCGCAACTTCATCTTCGGCAATTGGAGGAGTATTGAGGATTCACAATGGCACTTTCAAATGTATCTTCTCTTCACCTATCCCCTTCATGGAGATAAATTGTGCGGAGGTTCTAGCCATTCACAGAGCCATCAAGATCACGTTTTCAAGCTACCCGCAGCTCCTTGAAAAATCCATAACCATTGAGTCGGACTCGGCAAACGCAGTTAGGTGGTTGAACTCTTCCTCTGATGGTCCGTGGAACCTAAAGTTTCAGTTAAACTTTGTTAGGAACTCGTGTGCTAGATGGAGGGGGCTATCAATTTCTCACAAGGGTCGAAGCTTAAATGTCGTCGCGGATACCTTGGCCAAGCAGGGTCTGATTAGAGAAAATGAGTTTATTGCTTGGTTGTAACTTGTCTTATAGACTCTAATGGCCCGTTTGGTAAGAGGCCATAAATGGTGGGAATTGTAATGCATTATAGTGTAAATTTGTACAAGAAATCCAATGTCATTACCTATGGTAATGCTACTTTATCCCAATATATCCATTTTCTTCCTAAAATCTCATTACTATCCATTACCACTTGGTAAGGTGGTATTGAGTGGTAATGGAAATTTATAAAGGGAAACCCATGTTTTGTGATAAAGTTTCATTCCATTATCGATACTTAACTTTTTTTGAATTTACACTAAATTTGATTACCATTACCAATATTTATGACTACTAACCAAACGGGCCGTAATTGTGATGGGCTGCATGTATGATTCTAAACCAATTCGTGAATTAATATAAATCTCCAAATTCTAAAAAAAATTCATAATAGAGATAATTTGAATTTAGTATACTTCAGCTGATGAGCAGAAGAGGACCTCCATGGTGGACTCGTTAGAATCACTTGGGGTGGTTTATTTAGAAAAAAAGAATAAGTAAAAGTGAAAAGAATTAAAAAAATATGACCTAAAAAAAGAAGGTGGGAAGTGGGAACAACAAAAAGAGACTGATGTATTATATTGATCGTGAAATAATAACTACTTTACACTACAATTCTGAAATGTCTTGCATTATTTGAATTAAAATAAGATAGTTATTCAGAAATAATAACTACAATAATAACTACTTTAAAATACAATTCTGAAATGACGTTACATTATTCGTGATATGTATCTCTGTTATATAAGTGAAGGGGAGGGAGGAATGGGTGTCCCCCTTACAAAAAGTCTGATATACCGTTAATAAATTTAAATTCCCATATATATTAAATAATATTTTCTTCTTTCTACTTGCCATATATATTGAACATGTTAACAATGGAATTGAATTTGAAATTTCAATTAAATATTAAATTAAGGAGAATGATTTCCTCTTCTTACATGTGTGTGAAAAACTCTGATCAAAATTAAATTGACAACATAACTTGATTGACAAAATCAGAAGAAAAAATAAATTTTTGAATTTCATATTAATAATTATACTGATAATATTTTAAAACCTAAATGTTGATTATTATTCAGTAATCTCTATTATATAAATCAAATTCTTCCACTTTATTAATATTCAACAATTTAACATGATGCACAAATTCTTCCACTTTATTTGAACACAAGTTTTCTTCTACTTTATATTTCCTTCTCTCAATACTATATTTGAATAATGATGAACAAATAGCTAAAAAACCAACGAAAAATTAATTTCAGAAAAATATATTAAAAAAATTAAAAATAATTATAAATGTCTGTTGAAATTAAATTTTTTGTAACAGTGATGAATAAGTAATTGAGAAAAAAACGTTAATATGACACGCACGCATAGCATGTAAAAAATGCTAATATATATATATATATATATATATATATATATATATATATATATATATATATATATATATGTATGTATGTATGTATGTATGTATGTATAGGGAGTCTATACATCAGTTGTTATTGATAAAGTTTATGGACAACTAATGTGTAAGGTTTAAAGTTTGAATCCCTTTTCCAAGACTATAGACACATAAATTTGTCTCCCCTTTTAGCACCCAATGATGAAATATACTGTCATCCTAATAGGTCCGGATTGAAGAGCAGCAATCAAAAGCCTTGTCCAAAACCTTTTTTGAGTTCAAATTTGTTTTGAAGTCCATTCTGGAAGAAAAATCTAATTTCAAAGCCCAATTAATTATTCATGATAATTAATTGAATTTTCAAATAATTCTTTTATTAAACTCAGATTTTATTATTGAAATCCATAATTCTTTTATAACAATCGATAAAAAAGCTTAACATACACTTGACGCAACGTAGGTGCACACGACGCACAAGCCATGCGATGGTGGCACAAGTGTTGCGCCAAAAGCAGGCCTGGTGCGCTTGCTGCGCGTTTCTATCTTTCCCGCGACGTCCGTTTTCGGAAATCTGGTCCTATTGCTCCTATAAATAAGGATCGTTTTAGATGGTTTTCTCACGACTTTATAATATATATTTTTTTTGACCAAGGAAAGAAAAACTAGGCCAACCTCCTACCGTGGAGGCCAACCTAAAATGTACTTTCGGACCAAGAGGGAAAAATCAATATCATAAGGAGGAAAGAAAAGGGTGGGGGAGTTATAATGATGACCCTTTGCTGCCATAAAATCCGCTGCTCTATTGCCTTCCCGACCAATATGCCGAAAGTAGATCTCTGAAAAGTCTGCAACCTCTTTACCTACATCAGAAACAATAGAGTCAATACACCAAGGAACCTTATTAGTGTTTGACATGGCTTTGATAACTTCCCTATTATCTCCTTCAACAATAACTTTATTCAGATTAAGACTTCTAGCACAACGAACAGCCTCTCTGGCTGCCCAGGCCTCAACTTTTATAATATAGTTTCACTAATACTCAACTCTAAAACCTCCCAAGGAACACGTCAAAATATATACCTTCAAACTATTCAAACACATTCAAGAACAAGAATTTTCATTCTTCATACCTTCAAGAGTATTCATCCAAACTCCCTTTTTGGAGGCTCTACAATTTATTCGTTCGACATCCATACAGTCAGATCTAGGCGAGAAAGCCATAAATCATGAGGGTCACTTCCAATTCTTTCATTTTATACTAACAATCTACTTTCATGATGTAGAAATTAAATTTATAAATGCATAAAAATCTTGTATATAGTTGTATAATCTTTCCAAGTCCCTTTTTTTATGATCTTTTGATTATATGACTATTTTTATAAGGATAAAGAATCTATTAGATTATGCTTGGCGAAACAACTAAAATGTAATATTTAGTATGTCATCAGAAAGCCGAGTAAACAAGAACATTCACATAATATTAGATTATGCTTCTCTTTTTTATACAAGAGTGAAATAAAAAGTTCAAATAAAAAATTAAAATATGCAATTATGAAAAAAAATTTGGATCATATATTAATTAAACTTAAATTATGGTACACAAAAATGAATTACTAACTCCATTTAATTTCTTTTTTTTGATGGACGATACAAACTCCATTTTCTTGGCGCCATCTTTTAACTAACAAATTAGTTTTTAGGTCCGGGCCGGGTACTTATATATTTTATTTATTAGTATTTTACATTGAAATTATAACACCAAATATTGCTTGGTTTAGTGGTTAAGACATTAGTACACAAGCTTGAGGTCATGTGGGATCAAATCTTATACCATGCATAATTTAATTTTTTTATTGTATATGGAATACATGAAGTCAAAACTCTAAGGAATAGCGCCACGTGGATAATTCCTTGTTGAGGAACACATTTTAATATATTAGTATAGATTGTAAGTACACGAACACTCAGTTTATCTAAGAGATACCAAATGGACAAAAAAACTTCAAATGCAATATTCATCATTGGTAAGAAAAAGAAATTTCTATAAGGATAAACAATCTATAGACATGGCATGACATCGGGTAATGAGACTGTATTGTTAAGTTACATATGAATTTGTTATTCTTACTATAATTTATTATCTCTTAGCGCAAACGCCTTTAAAGTATAAAACTAGTTTTTAGGTCCGGGTTATGCCTCGCGTAATGATATTTTTCATTTATTAATATTTTACTTGAAAATGATAACCCTAAATATGACTTGGCTTAGTGGTTAAGACTTTAATATATGAGCCTGAAGTCACGGGATCAAATATAATACAAAGCATTTTCTATTTTTTTTATTATATGAAGAATTACATTAATTAAAAATCCTAATAGAGAGTGTCACATGACACCGTTTTAGGAACGTTTTTTAATATATTAGTATAGATAAACTAACTTTTAGTCTGAAAACTAACAACCACTACTGCAAAACAAGAAATGACTGTTTTTCGTTCTTCTTTGTCAGTGGTTTCTTAGTTTTTCGTTCTTCTAAGTCGGTGGTTTTCTTTGCTTTCCGATGGTCTAGTTCGGTGGCCTATTGGTTTGATTCGGTGGTCGTCGTCCCTTGTCGCGTCGTCGCATCTCCCTTCCCCCTCCCCTGTTCTTGGTAGATTCGCCCTTGTTGTTGTATTTCCAAGCAGATCCCTCCCCCTCCCGGGTGGTGCGTCGGGTTCCACCTCTCCCTCCCCTATTACTCGTGTTGTTGGGCATCCCCCTTCCCCTCCTCCCCCGGTGTTGTGTTTTTGGGCTTCCCCTACCCCCTCCCCTCCCTCGGTTAGTGTTAGTCTTAGTTTGGGCTTCCCCTTCCCTCCCCCTCCCCGGGTTAGTGTAACTTGGTCATCAGTTTGGGCACCCCCTTCCCCTCCCCGGTTAGTGTTGAATTTACCTTCCCCTTTGGTTGGTGGTTATCCGGCTAATCCCCTTCCCCTAGTGCGTGTTGGAAATACGTTAAGTTGTTAAGTTTGTGGGCGTGTTAGTATGCGTTTTTTGTTTGTTCCAATAAGCTGCTTGATATTTTTGTTAATTGTTGGAGGTCGTCTTCATCTTGTTGTTGGATCTCGGTTTTAGTGGTTGGTTAGGATTTGCGTGGCAAGCACTTTCATGGATGGGTCCGGTTTGTCCGATTTGGACAATCGGACGGTTCTTCGAAATCTAACTCTGGTTAGATTTCACTCTCACTTGGTTATGATTTTATCAATCATTGCCTTGATAAAACGAAATCTGAAGGCGGCTCCCCAATTTGTTAATTGGGTTTATAGCGCGTCAACGCATTTGAGCTTCTCATCAATGGAGAAGCCTGATATACCCGTTCAAAAGGGTATCGAGTCACAAAGGAATGTGACTCTTTTCGGAAATCTGGACGGAGAATCCCATGTGACAGAAGGTCAATGGGATTGGTCCTGTAGCGAGTTTCTATTCTCGCGGTTGCTTTGTTACCCCGTCTATGAATTTAGCCTTCTCCTCTCACTCCGTTCGTCAGGGTTCTGGCGCTCGTCTTCTACCAGCAGCAGAGTTTTTCTACAGTTAACTATCATCTCCGCCCTCCAGCTCGAGCAGTTTTATCCTTGTTTAAGTTATTTATGCTTTTGTCGTAGTTTTGTACGAGCGAGTATCGCTCTTTTTAGTTTCTTTTATGTTGGTAGGGTTGTATAAGCGTTAGGGCATGTCTTCCTTTTTCATTAATGCACATTTTCCCGAATGACGAAAAAAAAAAAAAAAAAAAAACAAGAAATGACTAGAACAAAAATCTTAAAGCCACCCAATGCAACCAAACGTATACTAATGCAAAGGGTGGTAAAAACAACTCATTAAATGCGCAGTGAGATCTGGTGAGGCGAGTCCACCTTTTTCCCTTGTTTGATTTCTGTCTTTGTTATGGAATATGGACGTTAAAAATTAGGCATGAAATTAAATTGAGTTAAAGCGATAATAGCTTCTATTTGCACGAATGAGTGACATGCCAATATGCATTACACTTCATCTATTTTACCCTACAAGGCTACAAAGTACAGTATAACCAAACAAATAATTATGTGCATATTCTAGTATTTTGCTCTTTTAAGGGTTGTGTATTGCCATCTCTTCAAATAGATAATTAATTCTTTGTCATATTCCAAATTGATTTGGATATCCGTCAGTAACGTAAATTTCATGCATGGACTATTTTTACATATTTCAAACTTTTCATTATAATGCGATATGCTAGCTAAATCCTTTGATAACTCTATATATATTGCGCCATTGGAAATTTGATTGCTTTGATAAATCTCATCATTTTCCAAAAATTATAAAATATATGAGAAAAAATTTCGATATTATTATAAGTTTTCTAGGCTTTAGATAGTTATTTTTTTAGTAGATCATAGCACAATAATGAGAAAATAAAATAGAAGATCAAACAAACTTTCTCAAAGCTTCAATTCTACTTGCAATAATTAGAAATCACCTATGTCAAAAAAAGAAAGAAAGCAAAGACACTTCAAACTCTTCCGGGATTTTTCTACAACAGATTTTACCAGCCATTTAAGCAAATTATGTTAGAATAAAGTGGTAATCTGGTCAAACTCATAGGGTAGTAGAAGTCAGGTAATTTCAGATAATGTATCATTTGATTTGGTTTCAAGTAGTGTATGTCCATTGCGCTGCTACGTACATTGAAGTTCGTTATTGCTGTGTAAATAACTTAGGGGGCGTTTGGTTGAGGGGTGTGAAGAAAGGGAAAGGGTTTCCAAACTTATCTTTCCCGTACTTGATGTTTGGTTGATGATTTTTTCCTTTCCCTTTACCCATTTTTCGCTTTAAATTACCCCCTTACCCTGGGATCCATTCCCCAGCCCCCAAGGTTTTGGATACCCCCAAATCCTTCTACACCATAACACAACCGACCACCCCACCACCACCACCACCACCACCACCACCGACCGACCCTACCGACCACCACCACGACCATCCGAGCCGCCACCACCACCCTCCACCCGAGTCACCGGCCCCCGCAACCCGCCGCAGAAAACCCCACCCCACCCATCGAAACACCACCCCACCCGCCGAAAACATCCCCCCAGCCGAAACCCCACCCCGACCCTTGGAAACACCACCCCAACCGCCGAAAACCCCACCCCACCCCTCGAAAACACCACCCCACGCCCGAAACACCACCCCACCCGCCGAAACCGCCCCCACCCGCCGAAACCCCACCCCACCCTTGGAAACACCACCCCAACCGCCGAAAACCCCACCCCACCCCTCGAAAACACTACCCCCGACCCACCGAAAACCCCACCCCGCCCTCAAAAGCACTACCCCACCTGTCGAAAATCCCATTGACCCTCGAAAACACCCCCACCCGCCGAAAACCCTAGCCCCAAAAACACCCCCACCCGCCGAAAACCCTAACCCACCCTCGAGAACAACCCCACCCGCCGAATACCCTAGCCCAGATGCCGATGGTCTCGCGGTGACGTCGGTGCCGGCGTAAGTGAGAGAAAGAGATGGGGGGAGGGAGGGGGAAGGAAGGAGGTAAAGGGTCAACTTTTGTTACCTTTTCTCTTGTCTAACCAAACACATGGGTAAATTGGGGGGTTTGGGGTTCCTTTCCTTTCCTAACCCTTACTGGATTCCTTTCCCTTTCCCCACTTCCAACCAAACGCCCCCATATTATGATGATATAATTGATGTTATTAGACACATTTGAGTCATGCTAGTTCCGGTCAAATCAATTTTTGATTGAATCAAAATTGTATCATATAAATTGAGGTTATGTAATTCAGTTCAGGTAGCGTAATCACAAAGTTAGTTTTGTCACGTCTACAATGATAATACTAGTATGTATTTGCGCACACACAATAAAATAGGATTATGTAGAAATGTTGTTTGTTCACTTTTGTCAAAGAATTATCAAGGAATACAAAATACACATAACCTATTTCTAAAGATAACAGAAAGAACCTTCTAACCACACTCAAAAGAAAAATATTAAAAGACGCAGCATTCAGATCCAAATTAAGAGAATCAAGCCTTCCACAACTCCATAAATGATAACCAAGCTGTATACGAAAACTTGGTATAGTCGGCAATAGTTTCATCTTGTGACCTTGAAGTCACCAATAATTCTATGATAATTTATATACCCGGGTGGTATGGCACAACCAAAATCTTTTTTTCCCCTCATTGCTCATATTGGAGGATTCTAAATGAGCAAATGGGAAATTAATATATAGTGTGGGGTGTACAATGTTGATAGATGGTACACCCAGTATGATACACTTTTTATTAGGTCACACTTTCAATTTCCACCATCTGCGGTTCATGAGGTGGGAATTTTCTTTGTTTTTCCGGCCTCTTCGCCTACTCATACACATCTAACTTGTAAAATTAATCTGGATTTACCAACAAGAAATTTCCATCTAATAATATCCTTAGGGGTTGTTTGGTTGACATGAAAATTCATTGGAAGTAGAGCTTCTAGGAAGTAAGATAAAGTGAAGTTGTTTGGTTGACAAAAATGTAGGAAGTTGTACTTTCTAGGAAGTTCTACTTCCCACAAAATGGGGGAAGTTACTTATTACCTAGGTCCCCCTAGGTAAGTAGAACTTTCCATGATCAACTAAACAACTTTTTTTTAAACAACTCTTACCACTTCTTAGGAAATGAAACTTCAAAGGAAATAATACTTTCTAGAAAATACTAACTCATATATGCAACCAAACAAGCCCTCACTCTATCCTTTGATATTAAAATAGACTCCACAAATGGTAATATAAAACATGAACTACAGTGCATAGGTAGTGAGGAATAAAAATTCTGATTTCTTTGAATCAATCATTGATCCATAAGTGTGAAACAATAGAATATAATTATAGGGCCTATGATCTAAGTCCATAATTGTAATCAGTGATTCACCTGATTCCTCCACGATGATAGCAACAGCCCTTTTGTTGAATATTGAATGAAAATTAAAGCTAGCTATATAATTTTTTTCTTTGGTTTTAAGAAGCTTAAAGCTATATAAATTAGAACAACAGGTTAACTGGCTAAGACATTGTCTACTTCTCAACCATACGTCAGCCAATGCAACATTTAATATATATATTATTGAAAAAAAAAAGAAAAATAGTGCTAATTATCTAAAACCCTGTACATAAAACTATGAGTTAAATTATGATTATAAAAATATCATATGATTGCGTATTTGCTCGCACGACCCAAAATAAAATATGCCCAATTGCCCATCTGTAAACATGACCACTAACCTTAACTTATTTATTTTAAAATCAAGAAAATTAATCCTCCCTCTTTCTTCTATATCCCACCATCTCCATAAACTCTACCTCAAAACACTTGCTCATATCATATATATCTCTTCCCTCTCTCCTTTTTCTGTATTTTGAGCCAAAAAAATACATATTCTTCACTTTTAGGACAACCCTTTTAATTAATTTAGAAGCACACAATTGATTTTTTTTTATATTTATTTTTGAGTGCTCCAACTAATTATTAACCATGGTTATGGAAAATAAACATAGAACAAGCTCATATTTTACCAACGAACAAGATGACCCTCAGAGCTCATCAGAAAATGGACCTGATTCGCCACTCTCCGGCGATGACTTGAGAACAACCGCCACCGCGCCTTCTCCTAAGAAAAGGTTAGTCCAAATTGTCATTTTATTATATAAGGATAATCATTTGCTTGTAATCATCAAAACCTTATAGGGTTGGTTAGCTCGCTATCTGCTCCCTCGGCCAGTCGGCCTCATCATGTAAGGCACGAGGGAACTTAATGACGAGCTAACCAACCCAAAATGATAAGACATGTACAATACATATATAGAAAAATGGACCTAAATAAAAATCATTGTTGATCTCCTCTCCAACCATGAATTTAATTAGGAGATTTTTTGTTGTTAATTTTAGGAATGTAATAATTAAGTGTAAATTTAATCTTGGTAATAATAATTAATGATGTTGTTGGGGAAAGTAGCAGGAGGAGCATACAAAAAAGAGTGGTATCAATTCCAATAGGAGATGTAGATGGATCAAGGAGCAAAGGGGAGGCATATCCACCGTCTGATTCATGGGCGTGGAGAAAGTACGGCCAAAAACCAATCAAAGGCTCTCCTTATCCCAGGTGTGTATGATTCTATGCTACACCTTGTTGTATTTGATCAAATCTCTATTTCTTTTTTTTTTTTCGAGGGAAAAGAAAATCTCTTTCTTTTTTCATCTACAAAATACAAATGTTAAGTTTAGCCGCCGGTGCTTTGTTCTTGCCTTTGGGCTCACTAAGACGGCGTAATTTAGTATAGATTGTGGCTTGTGCTAATGTACGCTTGCCCATGGAGTGGTTGGAAATCAATCATGGGAGGGACCACGTACCAATTTATGCGCGTGTAACACGCCCCAACTTCCATATGAACAAATGTTTTTAACTTATTTGGGACTTTGGAGGCAAAAAGCCCAATTTTTATTAGATCAAGTATGATGGGGAGGAAATATGAAATTGTTCAACTCTCATATTATTCCATTTTAATATCTTAAAAGGATAATATTGTTATATTTTTTTTATTGATATTTGTATACTATTTATAATAGTTAAATAAGTTATCATATCACTGATCGCTTTATAAAGAGTTTTTTTGAGAAAAAAAGGTGATTAGTATTAGGGTCTGTTCTGTTCAACTTATTTTGTCTTATCTGATCTTATCTGATCTTATCTTATCTTATCTGATCTTATCTTATCTGATCTTATCTTATTCTGAAATGAGTGAAGATAAGTTGAACAGAACATCTTATTTATCTTATCTTATCTTATCTTATCTTATCTTATCTTATCTTATCTGATCTTATATGATCTTATCTTATCTTATAAAATCTTATATAAGTTAAAATAAGTTGAACAGAACGGACCCTTACTTTAAGGATGATTATAATATTTTTTTTTCTTTTGAAATCTGGAAATATTATATGCAACTATAATTATTTTTGTAAGGTGAAAGTGCTATATTGAGCATTATAAATTTCTAATTTCTCTCATATGAAAAAAAAATACTACAATGTCTTTATAAAATATAATTATTGTTGGTAAGTTAATTTTCACTTGCTTGTAAATAATGGTCTTGCATTTCCAAATTAAAATCATTATCTATCATATATTAAAAAGTATAAAAAAGGGACTAAAAAACAAAGTACTCCCTCCGTTTTTTTTAGATGTAACATATTGACTTTGGGCACTATTCATCCAATACACTTTGACCATTAATTGTTATTTATACATAAGAAAAATTATAGTCATGTGGGATCTTGTTTGATTCGTCACGGTATACACTTTCCAAATATATATTTTTTATAATTTTTATTTTTATACAATTAGAGATATTATCGGTCAAAGTTGTGCCTCGATAAATGTGAAAAGTCCAATGTTACATCTAAAAACACGGAGGGAGTAATAAGCATTTATTTAATAATTGGTCGTATCCATCAAATTTTACATTTATAAGAGAATTTGTTTGATATTAATTTGTATGCATATAATCCATTCTTTTTGAAATCAATTTGAGTTTCTCCTCATATAATTATTAGATTAGAATTTTTGTGTTTCTCCTATAAAAAAATTAGTATCCATTTGATATTTTTCATGTAGAAGAAAGAAAAGATTTTGACACATTAATATAAAATTTCAAGATATTTTGGCATACAATTAAAATAAAAAAGTTACGTCGATCTATAAACCTTATTGTTGACTATAGTTACCAGCCGATGAATTTCCTTTTTATTTCTTTTCTAAGCCATTTTTCCAATTATAATATTGTAATCTTAATTCACTTATTAATAATGTAAATTTTATAGTTAGGATAGTAATTTATTTTATTTTTTAAAAATACTACAATCTTGTCACAAAAATATTATTGAAAATGAAAAAAATGGTGAAGTATAACATGTGTGCCAACTTTGATAAATTTAGGTGTATTTATCACGCATAATAAAATCAATAACTCTAATTTGAAATTAAGTATTTCCAAATAAATAATTGTTCTAATTAAACCCTACAACATTATGAAATTAAGTATGTATTTTTTTTCTTCTGAAAGGTACGTTTATGGTAGTTGGAAGAAAAAGAGAAGATTCTAATATTCAATATCATGCTCTCACGTTATGTGTTGACTATTGTTTCATGAAGTACTATATTGGGTTACACATTTACTTTAAAAGTGTAAAACCTTTGCATTATCCAAAAACTTGTGTATTTGATAAATTTGATAAAGAACAAAAAGAAAATCAATCAAATCAATTACTTAGGAGAGAAACCAATCTTCTCCGCGATGACCACCATTATCCTAAAAGGCAGGAAAAGAAAAAAAAAAGACTTGATAGCTTTTACACGCGCGTTTTAGAAGTTTGAATAAAAGCTTATTTCTCCAAATTGCAATTGTTTTAGCCCTTTATTGTTGTTTTACGTGCGCACCAACTCCTTTGTGCCTTTTTCACCATGTTAAAAATGCTTAAATAGTAAAATATGCTTCTACTTATAAGGTTTTTTGTTCTTATATGTGATTTCTTTTGTTTTCTTTGCAGGGGATATTATCGATGTAGTAGCTCTAAAGGGTGCCCGGCTAGAAAGCAAGTAGAAAGGAGCCGTGTGGACCCCACTATGCTTGTTATAACCTATGCTTGTGAGCATAACCACCCTCTACCAACTACCAAGCACCACCACCATCACCACCATAACAACAACCATCAAACGGTTGCCACTGCCACCGCACCACCACCGATCGCTTCTCCAAGCACCCCTTCTCCGGCAACTCCTCCTATTTCTACTGCTCCATCTGATTCGGCCGAGGACGGTGGCGAAGAAACGTCTCCGTCGTCGCCATTGCACATTAATCCGTTTGGTGATCCACCCCTTTTGGAGTTTGTTGGTGGTGATTCACTTATGTTAGGGAGTTTGGGGGTAGAATTCAATTGGATATCTGATTTATCATTTGACACGCCTGCGCTAGTGGGTCCCACATTTGATGAAGCTGAAGTGGCAACATTTCCAATGAAAGAGGAAGATGAATCATTGTTTGGGGACTTAGATGAGCTCCCCGAATGCTCTTTAGTTTTCCGGCGCGGCCAAGGAAGCATTGAAAGGTGTACTACTACTACTGCCACACCCATATGTGGTAGTACATGATTTTTACAAAAAAAAATTGATTTGTAACTTTTTTTTATTACTTCATTTGTTTCAAAATAATTGAAATGCTATCCGATATTATTGTAAAAAGTTGGATATTCCGTGAATCTGAACAAAAATAGCAACACTTATTTTGAAGCAAAGGGAGTAGTATTTTATTTCTAATCCCTTTGTTCGGGTTTTTGTGGTGATTGTTTAGTTGTTATATAGACACCAAGACATGTTGTTACTATACTACAAAGAGTTGAAGAATTCAAACGACATTTTTGCTTGACTGTTGGTTCATAACTTTGGTAGTTTGGTTTAATAGACAACTAGTTATTAGGACCGGGCTATGCCCCGGTAAGGAAAATTTTCATTTATTAATATTATACATTAAATTGATAACAATAAATAGCACTTGGTCTAGTGGTTAAGACGTTAGTGTATAACTTTGAAGTCACAGGATCAAAACTCATGCTATGCAATTTCTATTTTTTTTTACTGTATGTGGATTACATGGAGTAGAGAGCGCCGCATGGCATCGTTCATTGTTTAGAACGCCTTTTAATATATTAGTATAGATTTCTCCCTTTCATTCTTTTGGAAATCTTTACAAGGTCAAAATAAAATTCTATATATGGTTGGTGTCCCCTTATTTGCAATTTTTGATGACTTGGGTCATATATATAGGTTGTCCCTTTATTAGGAAATTTTGATGACTTGTTCATCTCACATCAACCAATATATGTGCTTAGAGGTGGCCAATGGGCGGGCCCAAACGTTTACAGCCCTGCACCGACCCGATGAAGAACCGGACCGGCACGGATCACGAAAACGACGGTTCAAGACCGGCCCGGGACCGCTAGATAGACAGGGTTGGCGTGGGCCGAGAGGTGGAGGAGGAGAACCGGACCGGACCACCCTTAGAACCGGACCGTGGACCGCATAGAACCGTGGGTTGGCCCGCACGCAAACCTGAACCTGAACCGCCGGCAAGGACCGTAACTAACCCGCCCAAGAACCGCCGGAGAGGACCGTCACAAACCAGCGATTCAAAGAAGTTCCAAAAAAATTTAATTCAGTTCCTGCCTTCCTCTATTCAGGTTCCCATAAATTGCAATTTTAAGTTTCAAAAAAATTCGAGCAATTGCAAGTTTGAAACTTGAAAGATTTCAGTGATAAAATTAAAGTGAAGTGGTGAAGCCGTGAAGGTGGTGGCCGGCGGGTGACTTTGAGACTGAATCAATTCCTGCAAACAATAAATGTTATCAGTTGGTTGAGTCTAGGACTCTAGGCTTGTTGACTGCTATACAAAGGAGGAGATAAGATTAAAAGAGAAAAGAAAAAAGAAATTGGGTGGAAATAGCGCAGGTAGTGCTACAGTCCTGTACAGCTCTGTACTCAACAACAATGTCAAATTGTCAAGTAAACTGTGAAAGTGTGATAAAGAGAGAATTGTGTTGGACAAGTGGGCAACTATTCATTTTTTTTAAAAGAGAATTCCCTATTAATATCTCATGTTACTGTTGGAAATGACTAGTGAATGACTAAATTCATTTGCAGAATACGGGCTTTTGCTTTATCAGTCTATCTTGTATCATGTAGCTCTACTATTCATTTGCAGGTTGCTCCTCAATCATATCTCCTAACGGATAAATTATCATCCGCTTTTGCTATTCTATCTTGTAGGTTGCTTGTAGGTTGCAGCTTTTCTCCTCAATTATAACGCTGAACGGATGAATTATCATCCGCTCACCCCAATTCATCAATTATCAACTATCTCCCAACATACTTCATGATTTTCCCCACCCCAATTGAATTTCAAAATAAAAAATTTCCCCCCAAAAAATTCCTATAAATACCTTCTTCGACCATTCTCATTCTTCACAATTCTCAGCATCTCAATCTCATACTCTCAAATTCTTTCAATCTCGCATACGTAACCTTTTCTTTCTACTTCTTTAAGTACTGCATAAATATCCTACTTTCCAAATTTATTTATTGAGGAACATCTTAATTTCTTCTTTGGCTTTCTATTGTGTACTTAGCTAAATTTTAGTTCTTTAATCTATTGCTTTACTATTTTTTGACTTTATTAGTTCTAACAATATCATATTACTTTTATACTTTAGTTTCTATCTCCAAAAAAATGTCTAAATTTTTCAAAAAAATTACTGGAAAAGGTAAGAGTGTTGGTTCAAGTAGCCGAAGGGGTGGTTCTTCTAATTCACCGTCCATCGACAATAGCGATTTCATCCAAGATTTAGAACATGAGTTGTTAGATGATAATGATTTTTTTGTGCAGCCACCCAACCGACATCCATCGGCTTCAAACTTGCAACAACCGGGTTAGTGTTCAATAATTAGCAAATCATCTATCACTTAGCTAGTTATTTGTGATTATTTTACTAGTCAATGTATAAGATAATTAATCATTGATTATGCTACATTAATAATATTTTAGCAATAATAATTATGTAAATAAACTATCACTTAGCTAAATGGTAATTATGTTAACCGATATTGATTAAGATAATTAATCATGATTATGTTACATAAAAATGATTTAAGCAATAACAATTATGTAAAAAAAAGTATGACTTAACTAATTAGTGGTAGTTATGTTAATCGATAATGATTAAGATATTTAATCATGATTATGTTACATAAAAATGATTTAAGCAATAACAATTATGTTATTTATGTAAGTCAAATAACACTTAGCTAGTTAATCGTGATTATGTTAATGTTTTATCAATAATAATTATGTATAATTAGTACGTAAATAGACTAGCACGTAGGTAATTAATGTTAATTATGTTAATCGACAATGAGTAAATATATGTTAACTTAAATATTGTAGATGAAGCCGGTGAAACCGACGTGGGCAACGACGACGACGGAGCTGGTGGCTCACAACCTCAAGGAACCAAAAAAGTGTCATGGGTGTGGCCATTCTTTGAAAAGGTTGCTACCAATGAACCCAGACACTGGAAGTGCATTTGTCACCTTTGCAAGAATGCAAGGCGTCAACCCACCACCGACTTACAACCGGGAGGAACGGTGGTGGTGGAACGGGAACCTTGGGTCGTCATTTGACCAACAAACATGGCCTTACGACAGAGAATGTTAGTGGCGGGGACCGAAACACCCAGACACAACTCCACGGGTATGCTGGTGAGATGCCCGGCGCAGGTATGCCTTTCTCCTACAATCGAAATCGTATGATTGATGAATTTGCTAAATATGTTATCACTGATGAATTGTCGTTCAGCCATGGGGAAAGTGATGCATATGAATATTTCAATAGAACTGCTTTGCAACCAGCATTTAGAAAAGTCCCTAGGAACACACTTAAGCGTCGCACACAAACTGCATTTCATCTCTATAGAAGTCATATGATGAAGATGTTTCGTACCTTCAACGGTTGCATTAGCCTGTCAACGGGCACATGGACCTCATGTTTTGGTGAACCCTTTATGTGTGTTACTGCCCATTGGATCGATGATGAGTGGTTTTTGCAGAAACGTATTATTGCTTTTGAGCTTATGGAAGAGAGTCATAGTGGGTACAACATAAAAGCCCGTTTAATGGAGTGTTGTAAGAAATACCATTTGCTTGATAAAGTTTTTTCGTTATCTATGGATAATGCAATGGCCAACACTAAGGCCATTGATTTCTTGAAGCAGGAAAGTACATTTAACCTTATATTAGATGGTCAATTCTTACATGTTAGATTTTGTGCTCATATACTCAACCTGTCTGTTCAAGAAGGTATAGCCTGTTTACAACCTTTATTAGAGCCCATTAGAAATATCGTTCGGGTCCTAAGAAAAAACCAGGTTAAGAGGAGGTACATGGCATTGTGTAAGGAATTCGGATTGCCGAAGAAGGTGTGGTCTCTTGATACTCCAACATGATGGAACTCTACTTATAAATAACTGAATGATGCAATCAGGTTTCGTGATGTTATGACTCCTTTATATAATGAAGTTGTTTCGAAAGAAAATATGTTGATTACTGATTATCATTGGACAGTTGCAATGCTTGTTCGGGATGTTCTTAAATCTTTTCACAATGCTACTAACACATTTTCTTTGGTTTATGAACCCAACATTCATTTGGTAATCGTAGAATGCATTAAGGTGGTACATGCCATCAATGAGAAATTGGATGTGAGTGAAATCAAAGTTGTGCTTGATAGCATGAAGGCAAAGTGGTTTGCATATTTTAGTGAATTTCCGTACATTTATGGTGTTGCTTGTATACTTGATCCAGCGCTTAAACTTGATGGCCTATCAAACTTGCTAAATTTCTATTATCAATGTTTAGGTGTTACTTATGATGTCTAGCGATTATGTTTTGAAGTGTAGACACCTTTTGGAGGAACTTCATGATCATTATGTCTCGATTTATGACCCCGAATTCGTTCCGACTTTCGGACATGCAAATACTGTTCGCTTTGATTCTTTAATTGCTAACATATTGAAGAAACAAAAAACTAGTGTCTTCGGATCCGCTTGTGCAGGGGTAGACGATTATTTGTCCTATCAATTTGAAACAGGTGCAGATTTCCACATTCTTAAATGGTGGAAACTTAAGGAAAATCAATTCCCCATTTTGGCTAGAATTGCAAGCGACATACTTGGAATTCCAGCATCAACTATTGCTTCGGAGTCTGCTTTTAGTGCAGGTAGAAGAGTGCTGGATGAAAAAAGATCTCGTCTATCTCCACAAAGCATCGAGATTTGCGTTTGCAAGAAAGATTGGGATCAAGCTGAAAAAAGAACGCAAGGATTAAGGGAAGATGAAGCAGAAGAAGATGATCCTTGGATGCTCATGGAAACCGAATCATCTAGTTCATCCAATGCAGGGGAACATACGGATGCTGGACAATAGTCAACTACTCAAGTACTCAACTGTCAACCACGACTTCAAATAAAATAAGGTACGTAGAGAACTACGTGGGCTTTGATTCCTTAGGGATACGTAGGCAGCTTACTCCTTGAAAATTCCAATATAATTGCCAAATTATATTGTAATTTTCAAATGTAAGTCGAAGCCCCCCCTCCCATCAAAAAGGGGGTGGGTGTTTTTCAATAATTTATTAATTTAATTATAAGAATTACATATAAATTTTTATTATTCTTGTAAATAATATACATTGCAAAATCTTATTTGGTTTAGCATTTAAATTTGTATTGTAAAATCTTATTGTAAATAAATTAAATACTATAAATTCTTATTGTACTGAAATTATCATATATGTAAATTGTTATTTATTGCATATTCTTATTTGATCAAATTCTTATTATAAGAAAATATTTGTTAGAATATCTTATTTATCATAAATTGTTACTTTGACATTGTAAATTCTTTTTGTAATGAAATATTTGTTATATATTCTTATTTATTCTCAATAGTTGGTTTTCGCGTTCTTTATATCTTATTTTGTATTTAGGATTGAGATGTAATGTTTTGGTTTTATCTTCGTATGCTGGACTCATAGCCTGTTTTTCTTTTTTGGTGAAAAAGCCAACAATATAAAATAGATAATTTACTTTCTAATTGTCATGTTTGTAAAAGTATTAAGTTTATAATGGCACTATATGCTTTAGCCCTCTATTAATAATCCAAATCTCCAATAGTCAAATACTCTTTTACATTAAAAACAAAGGGAAAAAGGAAAGAAAGAAAAGAAAAAGGAAAAAGAAAAAAGGAATAAGTAAAAGGAGGAAGTCAGAAAGAAACAAAAGAAATAAAACCTTAAAGAAATAAAACAAAGAGCTTCTGCCTTCTAGTGAGTTCTTCGACATTTTCAAATTGTCGAATCCTCTTGCTACCAGTGTTGCACATCAATTCATCATCATCATCAATTCATCATTACTCATTAGTTTAAATTTTAAATACTTTAATGAGGGTCATGTGTGCTTCGGAAGCCTCACCACCGCTGCTATCTTCTTCTTCCTGCCACACCGTTCCTGGTGGTTTGAAGTGCGTCGTTCATGGTGCCTAGTGGTGGGCCGTGCTGCCGCTGCTGTCCTCAGCCTCACTAAACTGTCGTGGAGTCGTGCCCACCATCAGGTCAGTTCTTTCTTCAATTAAATTAGTATAGATTTGAAGTTTCATGTGATTCGAAATTTGTGGGTTTTTGTTGAATTGGGGATTTTTTTGTGCCATCAATCGTTTCGAGATTTGATTATTATCGTTCAATTGAGAAATTATTTGTGGCTTCAATTTTTTGGAGATTTGTAAGTTTAGGTATGGCGTGAAATTTGCTTGATTTGGATTTAGGATTTTGGGGAATATTGGGATATGACGTGAACCGTCTTCCTGACCCTGAACCGAACCGGCATGGACCGCCCACTGAACCACCGTGAACCGCACCCAGGCCGGTTCAGGTTCGCCAATCCTCAACCCTGATCCTGAACCGGCCCGGACCGGTCTCCCAACCGGTCCAGTTCAGGTTCACTCTTGACTGAACTGCCCCGGCCTTAAACCCGGCCCTGAACCGGCCCAGCCCGGACCGTGGCCATGACTATATGTGCTACGTACCCACTAGATCTTTGTTCATGTTTTTACAAGTTCATTCTTGCACTAATAAGAAATCGCAACTTTGGTTTAAAAAGACGGTACTAACTAAAGTATACAAAATAGAGAAATTCAAAAACCATGGATTTTGGAAACAAGATCTGGCACAAAGCAGAAGATGGTTTTGCGTAATTTTCTAAAACTAAAAGTTCAAGTTATTATTGAAATATTTTTTGCACAAGTACTTGTAAGTTGTGAATTGAGACGCACAAATTTTATGGTACACCTTAGATCATCAAATATGGTGATATACTATAGTATATATATCAATGAATCTGTTGACGGAAACAAGAATCTTATTAATTATTGTAAAACGTGATACCTTCGTGACTAGGGGTGTTCATTTCGGATAATTTAATCCGATCCGAAGTTTCATATCGGATCGATCGGATATCCGATAACTACATAAACATTGATTTTTCAAAGAAAAGTTCTAATAAATTTCGGATCGAATCGGATCACCGGGTATTTTCGGAAATCCGGTTATGGAACCGAATATTTTTGAATATTTCCGATTAAATTCCCATACTTCGGATATTTTCAGATATCTGAAAATGAAAAATTACGATCTGTATCCGATTCGAAGTATCCGAACACAAAAACATGATCGGATATCTAGTTTACCTGATCTGATCCCCCGGATCATAGATCTGGTCAACCAGATCGGATATCCATTTTTATGAATCGTGACCACAAATGAAGCACTAATTGTTGAAAATTTTATCAATTGAGATTCATCAATGAGCTTCACAATTAATGCTCAGCAAAACTGAATTCAAACTAAATCTTATTGTGTGGTATGTCTACTATTCCTTTTGCCTCTGTATATTAATCGATACATTTCTCATTTTAATCCATCGTATACTAATTAATGCACTTTCGAAAAGGGTAAGGTCCCACTAGATCTATTTTATCTCTCTTTACAAGGGACCTATATAATGATATATTATACTGATCTCGCGGCTCCACGTTTTGGAGGGCCATGGAAATCCATTTGCAAAGCAATTTGGATCTCTGAAAATCCGAAAGAATGTGGGCCGTGGCAATAGCACCCTATTCTTGCACGACTTATGGGTCGGTGACAAGCCATTAAAATCCCTTTTTCCTAGACTCTTCTCAATCTCTACTAATACCTCAGCTACAATAGCGTCTCTTGGTATCTGCTATGGCCATGAGTGGCACTGGTTATTCTCATGGCGTCGCATCCTTCGTCCACGAGATTTGGAAGAAAAATCTACAATGTTTACACTCTTGCAATCTGTAACCCTTGATCTGTCAAAGGATGACTCCTTCATTTGGACTCCACACAAGTCGGGAGTCTTCTCTGTAAAATCTACCACATTCGAAATCGTAAAATGCTCGGAATTTGCTCACCAGGATATTGTTAAGGGAGTTTAGAGTGGTTTAGTTCCACATAGAGTGGAAATTTTTGCTTGGCTCTCGCTTTTGGGAAAAATCAATACAAGATCAAAATTGGCTCGCATTGGTATTATTTCTCATGATCTCTCATTTTGTGAGTTTTGTCAATCTCATGTTGAAACATCGGATCATCTCCTTCTTCATTGCTCGTTTTCATGGAAGTTATGGGCCTGGTGGATTAACCTTTGAAGCTTGTCTTGGGTCCTCCCACTTTCTCTCAAGGATGCTTTCCAACAGTGACACTTCATTCAAGGGAGTAATTTCTTCAAAAAAATCTGGTATGCCTCATTCTTTATCATAATTTGGACCTTGTGGAAGGAAAGGAATGCAAGAATCTTCAATGGCATCTCTTCCTCCCCTCGAGAATTGCACGACATGGTTTTACTTAGGCTATGCTGGTGGCTAAAAGCCTGGGAGGAGGAGTTTCCATACTCTACATCTGAGGTTCTCCAAAACCCTCTTTGTCGCAACTAGCGAGAAATCATGCCCTCTCATTCAGCAATTTCACACCCACAGATCTAGTCTGCTCCAGTCTCGGGTCAATTACAATGGAATGTTGATGCTTCTTTTGACCCTCTCATGGATCATGCTGCAGTAGGTGGAGTCTTGAGCAATGACTCTGGGAATTTTGTCTGCCTATTTTCTAATCCCATCCCCCTCTTAGAAATCAACTCGGCTGAGGTATTTGCTATATATAGAGCAATTCAGATCATCATGAGTTCGGAAAGAATCAAATCTCACAGTTTCACAATTGTCTCGGATTCATCAAATGTGTTAGAAACTAACAATTGCAACGGCAAGGAAGAAACTGATTTAAAGGTTGTGCCGTGGTAGGAGACCACTGACTTGAAAGCAATAACGGCCCGACAACGGTGGTAATCGATTTGGCCGGAAAGCTCCCCAAGGTTAACACATCAACCTAAATTATCACCACTAACAGAGTAGGCTATGGAGATTAGCACGTACCCAGGAAGAAAAGAGAAGATAAAAGAGAGAATGATTTTGTGTGTATCTCAACTAAAGAATAATGTACTGATCTTATAGGAAGAGATCAGACCAAAAAACGGAAGGCAGTAAATCCGGGGAGGATATCAAGGGATTGCCATAAATACTGTAACGTTCAAAACCTCAAAAGGCCAAAGGCCCAGGCCCAGTCCGGGCGGGCGGCGCGCGCGCGTGTGTGTGTTAGCAAGCCCAAACCCAAGCAAGATATCCAACCACAAAAGCATCTCAAGTACCAACTCAATAAGAATAAGAAAGAAGGGAATATATAAACAAGGGAATATTCCCTCCCAAAAGCAATGTGGGACTTTTGAAGAAAAGAAGGCTAAGGCTTTTCAAGCCTTGATTCCAACAATCCCCCACAAAGGCTCTGAAAAGCAAAAGAAATTCCTGGGTAAGGAAAGGAAAGTACTTAAGCATCAATATCTTTCGATTTGAATTGATACATAGTGAAATGAGGCAACAACTTACTTTCTAGTGAGTGAATTTCTCTTGAACTCACCAGAGTTCCGTTGAGACCCCCACAACACATACTTACCTTAAGATCGTGCAGTCTCCGCGATACATCACAAGCGCTTTATAGCCATGCGCATTCCTTGGGTCTCATAAGTGCTCTAGAAAGACAGTCCAGTCTTTCATTGAAGGCGGCTCAATCTCCATACTTACGTAGGTAGTCCATCAAGTGTTTCTCAACAACACCACCCCGAAGGGATATGGAACCATTAAGAGCAAAAAACTCAACCTCTCAATATAAATCCATCAAGTGCGTCTCAATATGTAATACCCCGATTCTTGAGCCATTTTATTTAGCGTTAATTATAATTATTAAGTTAATTATATTCTGAAAAATTCTTATTTTATTTGAGTTGGAGTATGAGTTTTAAATTAACATGTTGTAAAGTGTTTATTAATTTAATTTTTTTTATGAAGATAAGAATAATATATTTTGGATTTTTTTTACTAACCATGGTCGAGTGATGTTTGATGAAATGGGAAACCAAGGTCGGTTTCCAACAAGTTTTGTCACTACTGTGGCCTGTCACTTGGTGGGTGACAGTGCTGCAATAATTTCAGGTTAAGGTTCTAGAGCATCTTTTCCATGATAGAAGCAGTTACGTGCTAAGAGTTCAGCTATGACTGTTTTACACTTCTTTTGAGGCGAGGACGTTCCACTTTGTAATAGATAATAAATAATGGTTTAGTTTTATTTCTAATCCTGGATGAGCAATAGTGCTCCTGAGTCTCTTTAGCTGCTGCTCCGCGAAAGCGTTGAGTTCTGGATTTGGGTTGTTTTTAATCGTAACAGGTTTTTCAAACATTTTCCCATTTTGGGCTGTCCAATTTACAAAGGAAACTCTACCGAAATTTCTAGAAAATGTTCTTTAATTATTATAGCATTTCTTTAATAACTGGAGAATCAGAGTAAAGTCACTGTATGATAAGGTTAAATGTCGCCTTGTATTTTCCCTAAGTGGAAAGTACGGCGGTAACGCGCCGACTGAACTAGGTTTTCCGCTGCTAATCTTGATTAATTAACTTAATAAGGATGTATGAAAGTCGGGGCGTTACAGAGTGGTATCAGAGTTGAGGTTAGATTCAGGTACGCTATGATCTCCATATCGTAGCGAAAAGGTTTTAAATAGGTTTAATGGATTGGCTGAAAAGTTAGGTATAGATGAACCAAGCCGTTTGAGCGTTTGCGCTTTTGCGTGTGCAATGTGAATATGTTTATGTAAAGATGTGGCGCATGTGATTATCTATGTTACTTACTAGCTAATATGTATGTAGTATTGTGCATTGACTTGTTTTCCTTTATGATACGCATTTACTCAAAGTGTATATTCACATAAAACTTTTATGATGTGAAAAATCAAAAGAATTTCAAACGAGATCTCACTAAATGAGTTAGTTGGAATTCATTGCCAACAAGTTTGCCCCTTTTGTTTTCTTTGCTCCTCGATTTCTCGAGTTGAGTTGAAGTAGAGATACAAAAGTTGATGGCGGAATGGAGGCTGGATATCTAACGAAGCCATGAAAGCTTGAGATCTGAGTTTTGTCTAAATGAATTTAGCTTGTTGTTTCCACGATTAACTTATTGCAAGTTTCAAGGACGAAACTTTTTATAAGGGTGGTAGGATGTAATACACCGATTCTTGAGCCATTTTATTTAGCGTTAATTATAATTATTAAGTTAATTATATTCTGAAAAATTCTTATTTTATTTGAGTTGAAGTATGAGTTTTAAATTAAAATGTTGTAAAGTGTTTATTAATTTAATTTTTTATAAAGATAGGAATAATATATTTTGGATTTTTTTTACTAACCATGGTCGGGTGATGTTTGATGAAATGGGAAACCAAGGTCGGTTTCCTTCCTTCCATCTATTTTAGTCGGTTTAAGGAGGATATAACCCCCCAACACTCTCTCTCTGGTCATTTTCACAAAAAGCCCCAAACCCCAAAACTCCTTCTCTCTCCTCCGCGTGGAAACCCCCGTTTCCTTCGCTCTCGTTCACCTGCCGTCGCCTCGTCGGCATTCCTGAAGCCCGTCGGAGCTTCCTTTCTCCCGTGCGGTGCTGCTGCTGTGCTTCGCTTCCCTGTTCTCGTTTTCTCTCTCTTCTCTTCGTGGTGGTTGTGGTGTTGGGGGCGATCGTTGCTCGCCGCCACTGCCTACCGGTTGTCGCCACCATCGCCGGAGCTCTGCTCGATCTCCCTCCTCTGCTCATTCTGAATCGCTGCTGTCCCTTGCTGCATTGAGATCTGGCGTTCGTCGCCCATGTCGCCACCATGTCGGTGCTCGCCGCCGTTGCGCGGTGGTGCTGCTTCCTTCTCCTTCCTCCTTGAGTGAATGCTCTAGTTTGGAACTACACCCCTTCTCCTCTTTTTGGTTTCAATGATTAATTTCCCTATTATTTCAAATATATTAAGAAATTGGTTCAGAAGATATGATTGAAACAGTGTGGTGGGGTTGTTGGTTTGATTGTTTATGGCTGATTTGTTATTGGTGGAATTTGATAGGAATAGTTATGATTCTTGAAATTTTCTTCTCCACATCTTTAAGTTTTGAGAATATATGTTTGTTGAGTCCTGCAACTAGAAATTGGATTGAGCTATATGATGATGTGGTTGGCTATTTGTGGTAAACTATAATCTGTTGCTTGAGATTATGCTGAAATACTCGAAAAGTGTAAGTTCCTGATGCTATTAAATCTCATCGATGTTTAAAAAGGACTCAAGTATAAACTTAAGTGAGAAATTGAGTTTTGGAATCTGATAACCAAATGTAAATTGTATGTGCTTTGGACATGAGTTATGAGTTCCAACAACTGGAAGTCTTTATGATGATAATATGACTTTAAGTTCTTTCAAACTAAAGCAGAGTTTCACTTATATGAAAATATAGTGGTTTGAAAGTGAATGAACTTAATGAGGTTTAATTAATATTTAAGGGGATCTAAAGTATTCTATCACTCAAGCTAATTGAGTAAACTACATACAAGTTGCAGCTCCTTCTAAAGAGGCCACGTATATGTCTGTAAGAGATATTCATACTAAAAGTGGATTAAAGTTAGTGTGTCGAGGTAGATCATTTAAAGGACGAAGAAGGTTAACCTATAAACAACTAATGGTATAAAGCAAACAATATTTAAGTATGTTAAACTAGTGTACTTCTAGTGAACTCCCGGCTATGAAGTCTAAGTTAATGCTCGTTAATACCTTTTAACGCGAAACCTATGGTTATTATAATTGACCTCCATTGAAGTTAGAGAGTTTAACGTTATATACCGTAAATGGCTTATGATCACATAACAAGTATGTCTTATGTTCCTTAAATGGTCTGGAGGTATATAAAGACGACTCATGTGTTTTATGGATAACGAGTTGTGAAATGCTCACTATGAGATGTTGTAGAAACACAATGTTATGAAAGGAAAACCTTGTTATGTTCCTGTAAATGATAAGTACTAGGATTATAATGATATTCCCGTTATGTATTCTCGAAAGTACTTAAAGATATATGTATGATTTCCGATTACGTAAAGTATACGTTATAAACATGATTAAGAATATGTCATGCTTATGATTACGTTCCATGATTATGATTACGATGATGTAATGTAACTATGGTTACGTTATGATGATGATTACGTATCATGATTACGATTACGATGAAGTAATGTGATTATGATTCGTACAAAGGAACGAAACATGATAAAGCTAAGTGAAGAAACGGTTCTTGGCAGTATTATGTTTTTGTTGGGTCGTGCACATACCTCCCGGCCGGTTAACCACCTCCCGTTTAGTGAGGGCTAATGTCCTCGGGTGGCACCGCGCACTTTTGGGCATTATATACCACCTCCCGTAATGTGGGGGGCCAAGGTCCTCGGGTGGTAGCCTCCCGTTTACGAAAATGAAAACTGGGGAGACATCCCTTCCGTTGTACTTGCCAAGATACCAATATGATTCAATAAAATGAAAAGATAATGACGAAGAATATGAAATGATATGAACCGATATGATATGTTAAGAAATGATTTATGTTGTTCTTTCCTCTTTTAAATGTATACTCTTTCTTGTTTTACAAAGCTCGAATGTTAATCAAGTTACCAATATGACTTAAGTAAGATGGAAAGATATGATGAAGCTTATGATATTATACGTAATACTTGCTATGTAGATGATGTTATTAAATTATTTAATGCCATGAAGTAGGATGACTTTGATGTTACGAAAGTATGATTATGATTGCGATTATGATTTATGATTTCACACATTACGCTATTGATGTTTGGATTAGGAGATGTGAAATGTTTTACGAAAATGATGATTAGTGATGTTATGAACGAATTCTACGAAATAACTATGTTGTTACGAAAGTATTACTACATTATGAATATGTCTATGACTATGTTGATGTGATATGGTTATGAATGATTTGAACATGATGATTACGTGAGAGTCATATACACCAAAGCATGTGTTAAAATTGTTTTATGGGTTAGTACTCAGCATTGTGCTGATGTGTCAGTCAATGTTTTGTTTTGTCACTACTGTGGCCTGTCACTTGGTGGGTGGCAGTGTTGCAATAGTTTCAGGTTGAGATTCTGGAGCATCTTTTCCAAGATAGAAGCAGTTACGTGCTAAGAGTTCAGCTATGACTGTTTTACACTTCTTTTGAGGCGAGGACGTTCCAATTTGTAATAGATAATAAATAATGGTTTAGTTTTATTTCTAATCCTGGATGAGCAATAGTGCTCCTGAGTCTCTTTAGCTGCTGCTCCACGAAAGCGTTGAGTTCTGGATTTGGGTTGTTTTTAATCGTAACAGGTTTTTCAAACATTTTCCCATTTTGGGTTGTCCAATTTACAAAGGAAACTCTACCGAAATTTCTAGAAAATGTTCTTTAATTATTATAGCATTTCTTTAATAACTGGAGAATCAGAGTAAAGTCACTGTATGATAAGGTTAAATGTCGCCTTGTATTTTCCCTAAGTGGAAAGTACGGCGGTAACGCGCCGACTGAACTAGGTCTTCCGCTGCTAATCTTGATTAATTAACTTAATACGGATGTATGAAAGTCGGGGCGTTACAGAGTGGTATCAGAGCCGAGGTTAGATTCATGTACGCTATGATCTCCATATCGTAGCGAAAAGGTTTTAAATAGGTTTAATGGATTGGCTGAAAAGTTAGGTATAGATGAACCAAGCCGTTTGAGCGTTTGCGCTTTTGCGTGTGCAATGTGAATCTGTTTATGTAAAGATGTGGCGCATGTGATTTTCTATGTTAGTTACTAGCTAATATGTATGTAGTATTGTGCATTGACTTGTTTTCGTTTATGATACGCATTTACTCATAGTGTATATTCACATAGTTATTTTATGATGTGAAAAATCAAAAGAATTTCAAACGAGATCTCACTAAATGAGTTAGTTGGAATTCATTGCCAACAAGTTTGCCCCTTTTGTTTTCTTTGCTCCTCGATTTCGCGAGTTGAGTTGAAGTAGAGATACAAAAGTTATCTAACGAAGCCATGAAAGCTTGAGATCTGGGTTTTGTCTAAATGAATTTAGCTTGTTGTTTCCTCGATTAACTTATTGCAAGTTTCGAGGACGAAACTTTTTATAAGGGTGGTAGGATGTAATACCCCGATTCTTGAGCCATTTTATTTAGCGATAATTATAATTATTAAGTTAATTATATTCTGAAAAATTCTTATTTTATTTGAGTTGGAGTATGAGTTTTAAATTAAAATGTTGTAAAGTGTTTATTAATTTAATTTTTTATAAAGATAAGAATAATATATTTTGGATTTTTTTTACTAACCATGGTCGAGTGATGTTTGATGAAATGGGAAACCAAGGTCGGTTTCCTTCCTTCCATCTATTTTAGTCGGTTTAAGGAGGATATAACCCCCCAACACTCTCTCTCTGGTCATTTTCACAAAAAGCCCCAAACCCCAAAACCCCTTCTCTCTCCTCCGCGTGGAAACCCCCGTTTCCTTCGCTCTCGTTCACCTGCCGTCGCCTCGTCGGCGTTCCCAGCTCCGTCGGAGCTTCCTTTCTCCCTGCGGTGTCTTCGGCGCCGTGCTTCGCTTCCCTGTTCGCGTCTTCTCTCTCTTCTCTTCGTGGTGGTTGTGGTGTTGGGTGAGATCGTTGCTCGCCGCCACTGCCCACCGGTTGTCGCCACCATCGCCGAAGCTCTGCTCTATCTCCCTCCTCTGCTCGTTCTGAATCGTTGTTGTCCCTCTCTGCATTGAGATCCGGCATGTCGGTGCTCGCCGCCGCTGCGCGGTGGTGCTGCTTCCTTCTCCTTCCTCCTTGAGTGAATGCTCTAGTTTGGTACTACACCCCTTCTCCTCTTTTTGGTTTCAATGATTAATTTCCCTATTATTTCAAATATATTAAGAAATTGGTTCTGAAGATATGATTGAAACAATGTGATGGGGTTGTTGGTTTGATTGTTTATGGTTGATTTGTTATTGGTGGAATTTGATAGGAATAGTTATGAATCTTGAAATTTTCTTCTCTACATCTTTAAGTTTTGAGAATATATGTTTGTTGAGTCCTGCAACTAGAAATTGGATTGAGCTATATGATGATGTGGTTGGCTATTTGTGGTAAAATATAATCTGTTGCTTGAGATTATGCTGAAATACTCGAAAAGTGTAAGTTCCTGATGCTATTAAATCTCATCGATGTTTAAAAAAGACTCAAGTATAAACTTAAGTGAGAAATTGAGTTTTGGTATCTGATAACCAAATGTAAATTGTATGTGCTTTGGACATGATTTATGAGTTCCAACAATTGGAAGTCTTTATGATGATAATATGACTTTAAGTTCTTTCAAACCAAAGTAGAGTTTCACTTATATGAAAATATAGTGGTTTGAAAGTGAATGAACTCAATGAGGTTAAATTAATATTTAAGGGGATCTAAATTATTCTGTCACTCAAGCTAATTGAGTAAACTACATACAAGTTGCAGCTCCTTCTAAAGAGGCCATGTATATGTCTTTAAGAGATATTCATACTAAAAGTGGATTAAAGTTAGTGTGTCGAGGTAGGTCTTTTAAAGGACGAAGAAGGTTAACCTATAAACAACTAATGGTATAAAGCAAACAATATTTAAGTATGTTAAACTAGTGTACTTCTAGTGAACTCCCGGCTATGAAGTCTAAGTTAATGCTCGTTAATACCTTTTAACGCGAAACCTATGGTTATTATAATTGACCTCCATTGAAGTTAGAGAGTTTAACGTTATATACCTTGAATGGCTTATGATCACATAACAAGTATGTCTTATGTTCCTTAAATGGTCTGGAGGTATATAAAGACGACTCATGTGTTTTATGGATAACGAGTTGTGAAATGCTCACTATGAGATGTTGTAGAAACACAATGTTATGAAAGGAAAACCTTGTTATGTTCCTGTAAATGATAAGTACTAGGATTATAATGATATTCCCGTTATGTATTCTCGAAAGTACTTAAAGATATATGTATGATTTTCGATTACGTAAAGTATACGTTATAAACATGATTAAGGATATGTCATGCTTATGATTACGTTCCATGATTATGATTACGATGATGTAATGTAACTATGGTTACGTTATGATGATGATTACGTATCATGATTACGATTACGATGAAGTAATGTGATTATGATTCGTAAAAAGGAACGAAACATGATAAAGCTAAGTGAAGAAACGGTTCTTGGCAGTATTATGTTTATGTTGGGTCGTGCAAGTACCTCCCGGCCGGTTAATCACCTCCCGTTTAGTGAGGGCTAATGTCCTCGGGTGGCACCGCGCACTTTTGGGCATTATATACCACCTCCCGTAATGTGGGGGCCAAGGTCCTCGGGTGGTAGCCTCCCGTTTATGAAAATGAAAATCGGGTCTTGCACGTACCTTCTGGCGGGTCAGTCACCTTCTACATATTGGGGTGATTCCGTGTTATGTTTTGGGCATTATATATTACCTTCTGAAATGTGGGGGCCCAGGTCCTCGGGTGGTAGCCTCCCGTTTACGAAAATGAAAATTGGGGAGACATCCCTTCCGTTGTACTTGTCAAGATACCAATATGATTCAGTAAAATGAAAAGATAATGATGAAGAATATGAAATGATACGAACCGATATGATATGTTAAGAAATGATTTATGTTGTTCTTTCCTCTACTAAATGTATACTCTTTCTTCTTTTACAAAGCTCGAATGTTAATCAAGTTACCAATATGACTTAAGTAAGATGGAAAGATATGATGAAGCTTATGATATTATACGTAATACTTGCTATGTAGATGATGTTATTAAATGATTTAATGCCATGAAGTACGATGACTTTGATGTTACGAAAGTATGATTATGATTGCGATTATGATTTATGATTTCACACATTACGCTATTGATGTTTGGATTAGGAGATGTGAAATGTTTTACGAAAATGATGATTAGTGATGTTATGAACGAATTCTAAGAAATAATTATGTTGTTACGAAAGTACGATCATTACTACATTATGAATATGTCTATGACTATGTTGATGTGATATGGTTATGAATGATGTGAACATGATGATTACGTGAGAGTCATAGACACCAAAGCATGTGTTAAAATTGTTTTATGGGTTAGTACTCAGCATTGTGCTGATGTGTCAGTCAATGTTTTGTTTTGTCACTACTGTGGCCTGTCACTTGGTGGGTGGCAGTGCTGCAATAGTTTCAGGTTGAGGTTCTGGAGCATCTTTTCCAAGATAGAAGCAGTTACATGCTAAGAGTTCAGCTATGACTGTTTTACACTTCTTTTGAGGCGAGGACGTTCTAATTTGTAATAGATAATAAATAATGGTTTAGTTTTATTTCTAATCCTGGATGAGCAATAGTGCTCCTGAGTCTCTTTAGCTGCTGCTCCGCGAAAGCGTTGAGTTCTGGATTTGGGTTGTTTTTAATCGTAACAGGTTTTTCAAACATTTTTCCATTTTGGGTTGTCCAATTTACAAAGGAAACTCTACCGAAATTTCTAGAAAATGCTCTTTAATTATTATAGCATTTCTTTAATAACTGGAGAATCAGAGTAAAGTCACTGTATGCTAAGGTTAAATGTCGCCTTGTATTTTCCCTAAGTGGAAAGTACGGCGGTAACGCGCCGATTGAACTAGGTCTTCCGCTGCTAATCTTGATTAATTAACTTAATAAGGATGTATGAAAGTCGGGGCGTTACACAATAGCACCACCAATAGGCTATGGATTTAAAAAGCACTACCATGCGCCATAGGGATGAGAAATGTAGTGCAAGTTAAGATTCTATGGCTTCGTTTGACCACAAATGGGTATCCACCTTAAAATATCAACTAATGGGCTTTAGCCCCATCCCCCTCGACGACTCTAGGACAACTCTCCTAGATAACACCTTAGTAAAGGGATCATCAAGATTTCTTTCGGACCTCACATAGTCCAAAGAAATCACCCCATTTTTCAGGAGTTGTTTGACGACTCCATGTCTGATCCGTATGTGTCTCTTGTTACCATTGTAGACACTGTTCTTAGCAGCACCAATGGCTGCTTGAGAATTACAATGAAGAGAGACAGGTGCACCCTGTCCTCACCATAAGGGAACATCAGACAACAAATTTCTCAACCATTTAGCTTCTTGCCCTGCCAACTCGAGGGCAATGAACTCAGACTCCATGGTGGAACGTGCTTTACAAGTCTGCTTCAAAGACTTCCATGATATATCACCACCACCAAGGGTAAACACATAACCACTAGTTGAACTGATCTCATCATTACCAAAAACCCAATTTGCATCACAAAATCCTTTAAGTACAGCTGGAAATTTATAATAATGCAAACAAAAATCAACAGTTCCTTTTAGGTATCTGAGAAGACGATAAAGAGCATTCCAATGTTCATTACTAGGGTTATGAGTATATCGACTCAGTGTACTCACTGCATAAGCTATGTCAGGTTGAGTACAGTTCATGAGGTACATCAAACTCCCTATGACTTTCGCATATTCACTTTGAGAGACACTTTCACCTAAGTTCTTGGTAAAATTAATACTAGGATCATAGGGATTACTCACTGGAACAACATCAAAGGAATTAAACTTTCTAAGCACCTTTTCCACATAATGAGACTGACTAAGGGAAATGCGACCAGAGATTTTCTTAAGTCTTACTCCTAAAATCACATCAGCTTCTCCGAAATCCTTCATCTCAAATTTTGATGACAAGAAAAGTTTAGTATCATTAACAACCTTTAAGTCGCTGCCAAAAATCAGCATGTCATCCACATAAAGACATATGATAACACAACCTGATCCTATCAATTTGGAATATACACAGGAGTCAGAGTTGTTGACAATGAATCCATTTGACACAACAGTATTGTCAAATTTTTCATACCATTGTTTCGGTGCTTGTTTGAGACCATATAAGGACTTCCTCAACTTACACACTTTATCTTCTTGACCTTGCACCACGAAACCCTCAGGTTGAGACATGTAAATCTCCTCCTCTAAGTCACCATTCAGGAAAGCAGTCTTAACATCCATTTGATTTATAACTAAGTCATGAATAGCAGCAAGAGCTAGAAGGGTCCTAATGGTGGCTATCTTAGTCATAGGAGAATAAGTGTCAAAGTAATCTAGTCCTTTCCTCTGAGTAAAGCCCCTAATGACAAGTCTAGATTTAAACCTCTCTATAGTCCCATCAGGTCTCAACTTCTTTTTAAAGATCCATTTACTATCTATGGTCTTTGACCCCTTAGGTAAGTCAGTTAACTCCCAAGTAGAGTTAGACACAATGGAATCTAACTCGCTCTTAATGGCCTCTTTCCAAAAACTAGCATCCATAGATCTCATTGCCTCTTCAAAGGTCTTTGGATCCTCTTCTATCATGAAAGCATAAACTAGTTCATCACTCAACAATTCAACACAAGAACTTTCAGACAGATTAGAAGTGACAAAATCAGAACCAAAGTCTTTTGCTACTCTAGGTATTTTACTTCTTCTAGGCTCATCTACAGCAGAACAACTACTAGCATGCATGCCAACTTAATTACTATTTAAAGTCAAATCAGCAGGAATATCACTAGTAGATAAAACAACATCATGCGTAGAACAAGTAGATAAATCAACAACAGGAGAAGAACAAGAAGGCACAGATGCAGTATCACCCTTTTTCAATGGAAAAACATGTTCAAGAAACTCGGCATCTCTGTATTCACAAATAGACCAATCGCTCAAAGTCATGAATCTATAAGCAGCATGAGCATAGCCAATAAACACAGCATCAAAAGTCTTGGGTCCAATGTTTGACTTCTTATAGTCAGGCTGCCCAACTTTAGCTAGACACCCCCACACTCTAAGAAAACTCAAGTTTGGAGGATACCCCTTCCATAGTTCATAAGGAGTCTTATCTAACTTTTTGTGAAGTACTCGGTTAAGAACATGGCAGGCTGAAAGGACTGCTTCCCCCCACATTTCATCTGGCAACCCAGAAGTTACAAGCATAGCATTCATCATATTTTTCAAAGACCTGTTTTTCCGTTCAGCTATACCATTTTGTTGAGGTACATAGGGGTTACTAAGTTCATGAATGATACCCAATTTCTCACAATGGTCATTCAAAGAGTTGTTCTCATACTCTCTACCCCTATCAGACCTAACCCTCTTGATTTTCCTATCAAGTTGGATTTCTACTTCGGCCTTATACTTTATAAAAGCTTCCCCTGCCTCACTTTTGGCTTTAAAAAGGTATAACTTAGTGTACCTCGAGTAATCATCAACAAAGGAAATGTACCAAAATTTTCCTCCTCTACTTCTAGTGTTCTGGAAATCAGCTAAGTCCGTACGAACCAATTCTAGAAGTTGTGTGGTCCTTTGAGTCACGGTTTTGCAAGGTTTCTTAGTAAATTTTGCTTCAACACAAACTGGACACTTAGAAAACTCTGTTGTGGGCCGATTAGGAATTAAAGCTAAGGTCCTTAGTCTCTTAATAGAAGCAACATTCACATGCCCTAATCTACCATGCCATAAATTTAAAGACTCCTGAATATAAGCGAGAACCGTAAATAGTTTTATTCGGAGCGGGAACAACGGAAGAAGCAACATTCTAAATAATTAAACCCCCACTTAAATACCCTTTCCCCCACAAACTCCCCACCACGAGTCATTACAACCTTGTCAGCCTCAAAAACAATTTTTAAACCAGCTTTGTTTGACAAGGCACCAGACACTAGGTTGTGACGTATAGTAGGAACATACAACACATTTGAAATGGAGAGGGTCTTTCCAGAGGTAAGTTTTAGAATGACCTTTCCTTGTCCAAGCACTCCATCAGTTGCCGCGTTGCCCATGTAGACACACTCGCCTTCAGTAGCATCCTGGAAGTCATGGAGAAGCTCCTTGTTTGCACAGAAATGCCTCGAAGCCCCGGTATCCAAAATCCAATCAGAACTATTCTCGATCAGATTCGCTTCAACAACCACAGGAGCGACAATGTCATCAGATTCAAGAAGGTTAGCTCCGAGGTGCTTGCTTTTGAACGTAGAACCTTGGCGTTGAGAACATTGGTAAGCCTTATGATCAGGCTTGCCACATACATAGCAAAGAACAGACCTCTTCTGAATCTTACCATCAGGTTTGTTGAATTTCCTTTGCTTCTTACCTTTGTTGTTGACCTTCTTACCTTTACTCTTAAACATATCAGATCCTGATGAAGCAGCAGCAGTTTCCACCAGGTTAGCTTTGGTAACATTGACAACAACAGAGTCCTGATTGTCCTTGATACGATTTGCCTCATCAATTCTCATATGACTAATGAGTTCCTGAAGAGACAGAAACTCTTTCCTATGTTTCAGATTATTACGGAACTCTCTCCAGGAAGGGGGAAATTTTTCCAGCAGAACATTAGCTTGAAAAACTTCGCAAATCTTCATGTCTTCATTTAAGACATCAGCACACAGATTTTCATAGACATGAACTTGGTCCATGACTGGCTTGTCATCAACCATCTGGAAAGCCAGCCACTTTCCGACAACATACTTTTGTTTCCCAGCATCATCAGCCCCATATTTTTTCTCAAGGGCCTCCCAAATCAGTTTAGATGATTTATGCACGATGAATAAATCAAACAGATTGTTTGTCATCAGATTAAGGAGGTGGAAACGAACAGTCTTATTATCATTTTCATATTTTACAATTTTGTCCTCATTCTTCTTAATAATAGAAGCAGAAGGAGAAGAGGATGAATCACCTGTAGCAACAATAGCTGCAGGACAGTCCTTGAAAAGAACGTAGTCGATGTCCAACTGCTCAAAAAACATTAGCAGTTTTTGAGCCCAGCGTTTGTAGTTATTCCCGTCAAGCGACTCAAGCTTTGAAAGGTGAGCCATGGATTTGTTCGAAACGTCAACCATTGCAAATAAATTAATTGCTTTCAAATTGTTAGAAACTGACAATTGCAATGGCAAGGAAGAAACTAATTTCAAGGTTGTGCCGTGGTAGGAGACCACTGACTTGAAAGCAATTATGGCCCGACAACGGTGGTAATCGATCTGGCCGAAAAGCTCCCCAAGGTTAACACAACAACCTAAACTGTCACCACTAACAGAGTAGGCTATGGAGATTAGCACGTACCCAGGAAGAAAAGAGAAGAGAAGATAAAAGAGAGAATGATTTTGTGTGTATCTCAACTGAAGAATAATGTACTGATCTTATAGGAAGAGATCAGACCAAAAAACGAAAGGCAGTAAATCCGGGGACGTTATCAAGGGATTGCCATAAATACTGTAACGTTCAAAACGTTACAGTCTTCCCACAACAGTTACACACGCACTCAGCCTGGGTCCAAAAAGATAGTTAAGTTAAGTTTATTCCCCAAGGCCCATGGCCCAAGGCCCTGGCGGGCGGCGCGCGCGCGTTTGTGTGTTAGCAAGCCCAAACCCAAGCAAGATATCCAACCACAAAAGCATCTCAAGTACCAACTCAATAAGAATAAGAAAGAAGGGAATATATAAACAAGGGAGTATTCCCTCTCACAAGCAATGTGGGACTTTTAAAGAAAAGAAGGCTAAGGCTTTTCAAGCCTTGATTCCAACAAAATGCAGTGCTTTGGTGTAAGCAAGATAATGGAGGTCCATGGAACCTCAATTTCATGCTCAATTATATTCGTAACGCCCGCAAAGCATGGATATCTCTCTCAATAGTTCACAAAGGTAGGAGCACTAATGGAGTGGCCGATTCTTTGGCCAAACAAGGGCTAAGGAGGAGTGATAAATTCTTGGCATGGTGTTAACCATTAGAGGGATGTTTTCACGCTGCTTCGTTGTATGATCTTGCTGCTTAAGTTGTTGCTTTTCATTAATTATAGCTAGATGGCAGTTGGCTATGGAGTTGTACTCTAGGTGCTCATGGCTAGGCCTTTTTTATTTCTTGATATTGTTTTTTGTAAACAGTGATTTAACTTGAGATTGAAGGCCCCCTCATCATTGGGTGTGTTTTACACTATGAAAGTTTCTTTCTTTATGAAAGAATACCTGGTATGAGTTGAGGCTTTCTATCTCTTGTGATTTTAATGAAAAGCAAAGCCCAAATTATAAAAAAAACAAAACGTATCTCCGCACTCATCTTTCAAAATGTTGATATCCTACAATCCACTAACTACAATAAAAATTACCTAGTCATATGCAACTCTTAAAATATTGTCACAATCTAAGTGTATCGATTAACATGGGGATGGAGGGGGTACCACAAAGTAAGCATCATCTGAGATTCATTATTGAACCTTCAACCATTCTGTCCCAAATTGTTTTTCAGTCCACACATTTATCATGGCAAATAGTTTAGGAGATAAGTTGTTGTTTGATTACCAATTGGTATTTTAGTATAAAGTAGATATAGTAGGACTTGAGTAGCAAAGGAGAGAAACGATGTAAGAATATTCAAATGTTCAGTATAATCACATTCCTTTAATAATATGGAGACATCATATCATTCTATATTTTTCATAATTAAAGTCAAAATAGAATTCTTTTTTTAAAAAAGATGGAAAAAAAATGGTGGGAATTCCTTATTACCCTGGTCAAAGTAATAAAAAAAAGTGAGGTTTGCATTTATAGGAAAATAAGAATTTATAAAATAAATCACTATATGATAAAACACAGTTAGATAACTTATATTAGATGTGTTGTTAGTTAGAAGATTAATTAGAACTTAGAATTATAAAAGCAGACTAAAATAATAAATCTCTCTCAGGTTTATTATTTATTATTTCCTTTGTTTCATGAATACCTTCCTTACTCTTGTAGATATAGGGCCTAAGGCTCTGTTCTTTTGGACTGAATTAATGAAAATTCAGTTCAGTTCAGTTCAGTTTAGACAAATTCAATTCAATGCAGTTCAGTTTAGGAAAATTCAGTTCAGTTCAGTTAGTTTCCTCTCATAGTTTTCATTCACTTCAGTATTTGTTCAGTTCAGTTCAGTTAGTTTTCTCTCACGGTTTTCATTCACTTCAGTTCAGTTCAGTTCAGCTAGTTTTCTATCACGTTTTTCATTCACTTCGGTTCAGTTCAGTTCAGACAAATTAAGTTCAGTTCAGTTCAGTTCAGACAAATTAAGTTCAGTTCAGTTCAATTTAGACAAATTCAGTTCAGTTCATTTCATTTCCGTTCAAAAGAACAGAGGCTAAGTTATATCTATTGCTTTAATAGTAACATCAACCTATATAAAACATCAACACAAATAGATCAGGTTTTGACATGAGTAATGTTTAACAATGTCGAATGTAACACCAATTGAATTCAATTCAATAAGTAGTTATCTTATGTAACACCAATTGAATTCAATTCAATAAGTAGTTATCTTGGATCTTCATTTTACATATATAAAGGAACAAAGTAGTTGTTATGATGACAATTATCCACAAACTGGATCAATAAGATGTTATTATTCGCATAATTTAGCCGCCTTGGTAATTGAGACAAACCAACTACTAAGCTTGTCTAACGCACTACTCCAATTATTGTCTAATAATTATGGACCTATCCTTAATGTTAAGAATATCTGGACCTCCTCTAGCGCATGTATACGTAAGTAGAAACATAACAATATAACATGCAGGAATGATTATTATGAGAAAATTAATAATAGATCTCCGCTTTGTTCGCTAGCCTATTACTTTTTTTTTTTGACGGGAAAAGATATCAATATTATTCCAAACCAGCTAAATCAGCTATTACATCATGTTAGAAACTGACAATTGCAATGGCAAGGAATAAACTGATTTTAAGGTTGTGCCGTGGTAGGAGACCACTGACTTGAAAGCAATTACGGTCCAACAACGGTGGTAATCGATACTGGCCAGAAAGCTCCCCAAGGTTAACAAAACAACCTAAACTGTCACCACTAATAGAGTAGGCTATGGAGATTAGCACGTACCCAGGATGAAGAGAGAAGAGAAGATGGAGAAGAGAATGATTTTTTGTATATCCGAACTGATGAATAAGGTACCGATTTTAAGATAGTTAAGTTAAGTTTATTCCCCAAGGCCCAAGGCCCTGGCCCAGACCGGGCGGGCGGCGCGCGCGAGTGTGATAGCAAGCCCAAGCCCAAGCATGATAACCAACCACAAAAGCATCTCAAGTACCAACTCAATAAGAATAAGAAGGGAGGGAACATATAAACAAGGGAGTATTCCCTCCCACAAGCAATGTGGGACTTTTAAAGAAAAGGAGGTTTTTCAAGCCTTGATTCCAACAATCCCCCACAAAGGCTCTGGAAAGCAAAAAGAAATTCCTGGGTAAGGAAAGAAAAGTACTTAAGCATTAATATATTTCAATTTGAATTGATACATAGTGAAATGAGGCAACAACTTACTTTCTAGTGAGTGAATTTCTCTTGAACTCACCAGAGTTCCGTTGAGACCCCCACAACACATACATACCTTAAGATCGTGCAGTCTCCGCGATACATCACAAGCGCTTTATAGCCATGCGCATTCCTTGGGTCTCATAAGTGCTCTAGAAAGACAACCCAGTTTTTCATAGAAGGCGGCTTAACCTCCACACTTACGTAGGTAGTCCATCCAGTGTTTCTCAACAACAACACCCCGAAGGGATATGAAACCATTAAGAGCAAACAATCAACCTCACAATATAAATTCATCAAGTGCATCTCAATAGCACCACCAATAGGCTATGGATTTAAGGGCACTACCATGCGCCATAGGGATGAGAAATGTAGTGCACGTTAAGATTATATGGCTTCGCTTGACCACAAACGGGTATCCACCTTAAAATCTCATCTAATGGACTTTAGCCCCATCCCCCTCGACGACTCTAGGACAACTCTCCCAGATAACCCCTTAGTAAAGCGATCAGCGAGATTTTTTCGGACCTCACATAGTCCAAAGAAATCACTCCATTTTTCAGGAGTTGTTTGACGACTCCATGTCTGATCCGTATGTGTCTCTTCTTACCATTGTAGACACTGTTCTTAGCAACACCAATGGCTGCTTGAGAATCACAATGAAGAGAGACAGGTGCACCCTGTCTTCCCCAAAAGGGAACATCAGACAACAGATTTCTCAACCATTCAGCTTCTTGCCCTGCCAACTCGAGGGCAATGAACTCAGACTCCATGGTGGAACGTACTATACAAGTCTGCTTCGAAGACATCCATGATATAGCACCACCACCAAGGGTAAACACATAACCACTAGTTGAACTAATCTCATCATTACCAGAAACCCAATCAGCATCACAAAATCCTTCAAGTACAGTAGGAAATTTAGAATAATGCAAACAAAAATCAACAGTTCCTTTTAGGTATCTGAGAAGACGATAAAGAGCATTCCAATGTTCATTACTAGGGTTATGAGTATATCGACTCAGTCTACTCACTGCATAAGCTATGTCAGGTTGAGTACAGTTCATGAGGTACATCAAACTAACTATGACTTTCGCATATTCACTTTGAGAGACACTTTCACCTAAGTTCTTGGTCAAATGAATACTAGGGTCATAGGGCGTACTCACTGGAACAACATCAAATGAGTTAAACTTTTTAAGCACCTTTTCCACATAATGAGACTGACTAAGGGAAATGCGACCGGAGATTTTCTTAAGTCTTACTCCTAAAATCACATCAACTTCTCCCAAATCCTTCATCTCAAATTTTGATGCCAAGAAAAGTTTAGTATCATTAACAACGTTTAAGTCGCTGCCAAAAATCAGCATGTCATCCACATAACGACATATGATAACACAACCTGATCCTATCAATTTGGAATATACACAGGAGTCAGAGTTGTTGACAATGAAGCCATTTGACACAACAGTGCTGTTAAATTTTTCATACCATTGTTTTGGTGCTTGTTTGAGACCATATAAGGACTTTCTCAACTTACACACTTTATCTTCTTGACCTTGCACCACGAAACCATCAAGTTGAGACATGTAAATCTCCTCCTCTAAGTCACCATTCAGGAAAGCAGTCTTAACATCCATCTGATGTATAACTAAGTCATGAATAGCAGCAAGAGCTAGCAGGGTCCTAATGGTGGCTATCTTAGTCACAGGTGAATAAGTGTCAAAGTAATCTAGTCATTTCCTCTTAGTAAAGCCCCTAATGACAAGTCTGGCATTAAAACTCTCAATAGTCCCATCAGGTCTCAACTTCTTTTTAAAGATCCATTTACTATCTATGGTCTTTGACCCCTTAGGCAAGTCAATTAACTCCCAAGTAGAGTTAGACACTATGGAATCTAACTCGCTCTTAATGGCTTCTTTCCAAAAATTAGCATCCACATATCTCATTGCCTCTTCAAAGGTCTTTGGATCCTCTTCTATTATGAAAGCATAGACTAGTTCATCACTCAACAAGTCAACACAAGAACTCTCTGACAGAAAAGCAGTGACGAAATCAGAACCAAAGTCTTTTGCTACTCTAGGTCTTTTACTTCTCCTAGGCTCATCTACAACAGAAGAACTACTAGCATGCCTGTCAACTGAAGTACTACTTAAAGTCAAATCAGCAGGAATATCACTAGTCGGTAAATCAACATCATGCGTAGAACAAGTACATAAATCAATAGCAGGAGAAGAACAAGAAGGCACAGATGCAATATCACCCTTTTTCAAAGGAAAAACGTGTTCAAAAACTCAAAGATCTCGTATTCACAAATAGACCTATCGCTCAAAGTCATGAATCTATAAGCAAAGATGAGCATAACCAATAAACACAAAGATCAAAAGTCTTGGGTCCAATGTTTGACTTCTTATAGTCGGCGGCAACCCAACTTTAGCTAGACACCCCCACACTCTAAGGAAACTCAAGTTTCGAGGATACCCCTTCCATAGTTTATAAGGAGTCTTATCTAACTTTTTGTGAGGTACTCGGTTAAGAACATGGCAGCCGAAAGGATCGCTTCCCCCCCCACATATCATCGAGCAACCCGTAACTTACAAGCATAGCATTCATCATATTTTTCAAAGATCTATTTTTTTCGTTCAGCCTATACCATTTTGTTGAGGTACATAGGGAGCACTAAGTTCATGAATGATACCCAATTTCTCACAATGATCATTCAAAGAGTTGTTCTCATACTCTCTACCCCTATCAGACCTAACCCTCTTGATTTTCCTATCAAGTTGGTTTTCTACTTCAGCCTTATACTTTATAAAAACTTCCCCTGCCTCACTTTTGGCTTTAAGAAAGTATAACTTAGTGTACCTCGAGTAATCATCAACAAAGGAAATGTACCAAAATTTTCCTCATCTACTTATAATGTTCTGAAAATCAGCTAAGTCCGTATGAACCAATTCTAGAAGTTGTGTGGTCCTTTTGAGTCACGGTTTTGCAAGGTTTCTTAGTAAATTTTGCTTCAACACAAACCGGACACTTAGAAAATTCTCACAGGATGATTAGGAATTAAAGCTAAGGTCGTTAGTCTCTTAATAGAAGCAACATTCACATGCCCTAATCTACCATGCCACAAATTTAAAGACTCAGCAATATAAGCAGAACCATAAATAGTTTTATTAATAGCAGGAACAGAAGAAGCAACATTTAAAATAAATAAACCCCGAGTTAAATACCCTTTCACTACAAACTCCCCACCACGAGTCATTACAACCTTGTCAGCCTCAAAAACAATTTTCAAACCAGCTTTGTTTAACAAGGCACCATACACTAGGTTGCGACGCATAGTAGGAACGTACAATACATTTGAAAGGGATAGGGTTTTTCCAGAGGTAAGTTTTAGAATGACCTTTCCTTGTCCAAGCACTCCAGCAGTTGCAGCGTTGCCCATGTAGACACACTCGCCTTTAGTAGCATTCTGGAAGTCATGGAGAAGCTCTTTGTTTGCACAGAAATGCCTCGAAGCCCCGGTGTCCAAAATCCAATCAGAACTATTCTCGATTAGATTCACTTCAACAACCACAAAGAAGAACAATGTCATCGATTCAAAGAAGGTTAGCCTGAGGTGCTTGCTTTTAAACAAAGCCTTGGCGTTGAGGACATTGGTAAGCCTTATGATCAGGCTTGCCACATACATAGCAAAGAACAGACCTCTTCTGAATCTTACCATCAAGTTTGTTGAATTTTCCTTGCTTCTTACCTTTGTTGAATTTTCCTTGCTTCTTACCTTTGTTGTTGACCTTCTTACCTTTACCCTTAAACTTATCAGATCCTGATGAAGCAGCAGCAATTTCCACCAGGTTTGCTTTGGTAACATTGACAACAACAGAGTCCTGATTGTCCTTGATGCGGTTTGCCTCTTCAATCCTCATGTGACTAATGAGTTCCTGAAGAGACAGAAACTCTTTCCTGTGCTTCAGATTATTACGGAACTCTCTCCAAGAAGGGGGAAATTTTTCCAGCAATACATTAGCTTGAAAAACTTCGCAAATTTTCATGTCTTCATTCAAAACATCAACACACAGATTTTCGTAGACATGAACTTGGTCCATGACAGGCTTGTCATCAACCATCTGGAAAGCCAATCACTTTCCGACAACATACTTTTGTTTCCCAGCATCATCAGCCCCATATTTTTTCTCAAGGGCCTCCCAAATCAGTTTAGATGATTTATGCACCATAAATAAATCGAACAGATTGTTTGTCATCAGATTAAGGATGTGGAAACGAACAGTCTTATTATCCTTTTCATATTTCTGAATTTCGTCCTCATTCTTCTTAATAACAGAAGCAGAAGGAGAAGAAGAGGAATCACCTGTAGCAGTAATAGCAGCAGGACAGTCCTTGAAAAGGACGTAGTCGATGTCCAATTGCTAAAAAAAATCAACATCTTTTGAGCCCAGCGTTTGTAGTTATTTCCGTCAAGAGACTCAAGCTTCGAAAGGTGAGCCATGGATTTGTTCGGAACGTCAGCCATTGCAAATAAAATAATTGCTTTCAAATTGTTAGAAACCGACAATTGCAATGGCAAGGAATAAATTGATTTCAAGGTTGTGCCGTGGTAGGAGACCACTGACTTGAAAGCAATTACGGCCCGACAACGGTGGTAATCGATACTGGCCAGAAAGCTCCCCAAGGTTAACACAACAACCTAAACTGTCACCACTAACAGAGTAGGCTATGGAGATTAGCACGTACCCAGGAAGAAGAGAGAAGAGAATGATTTTTTGTATATATGAACTGATGAATAAGGTACTGATTTTAAGATAGTTAAGTTATGTTTATTCCCCAAGGCCCAAGGCCCTGGCCCGGACCTGGCGGGCGGCGCGCGCGCGTGTGATAGCAAGCCCAAGCCCAAGCCCAAGCATGATAACCAGCCACAAAAGCATCTCAAGTACCAACTCAATAAGAATAAGAAGGGAGGGAACATATAAACAAGGGAGTATTCCCTCCCACAAGCAATGTGGGACTTTTAATGAAAAGGAGGCTTTTCAAGTCTTGATTCCAACAATTCCCCACAAAGGCTCTGAAAAGCAAAAAGAAATTGCTTGGTAAGGAAAGGAAAGTACGTAAGCATCAATATCTTTCAATTTGAATTGATACATAGTGAAATGAGGCAACAACTTACTTTCTAGTGAGTGAATTTCTCTTGAACTCACCAGAGTTCCGTTGAGACCCCCACAACACATACTTACCTTAAGATCGTGCAGTCTCCGCGATACATACAAGCGCTTTATAGCCATGCGCATTCCTTGGGTCTCATAAGTGCTCTAGAAAGACAACCCAGTTTTTCATAGAAGGCGACTTAACCTCCACACTTACGTAGGTAGTCCATCAAGTGTTTCTCAACAACACCACCCCGAAGGGATATGAAACCATTAAGAGCAAACACTCAACCTCAAAATATAAATCCATCAAGTGCATCTCAATAGCACCACCAATAGGCTATGGATTTAAGGGCACTACCATGCTCCATAGGGATGAGAAATGTAGTGCAAGTTAAGATTATATGGCTTCGTTTGACCACAAACGGGTATCCACCTGAAAATCTCAACTAATGGGCTTTAGCCCCATCCCCCTCGACAACTCTAGGACAACTCTCCCAGATAACCCCTTAGTAAAGGGATCAGCGAGATTTCTTTCGGACCTCACATAGTCCAAAGAAATCACTCCATTTTTCAGGAGTTGTTTGACGACTCCATGTCTGATCCATATGTGTCTCTTCTTACCATTGTAGACATTGTTCTTAGCAACACCAATGGCTGCTTGAGAATCACAATGAAGAGAGATAGGTGCACCCTGTCCTCCCCATAAGGGAACATCAGACAACAGATTTCTCAACCATTCAGCTTCTTGCCCTGCCAACTCGGGGGCAATGAACTCAGACTCCATGGTGGAACGTGCTATACAAGTCTGCTTCGAAGACTTCCATGATATAGCACCACCACCAAGGGTAAACACATAACCACTAGTTGAACTAATCTCATTATTACCAGAAACCCAATTTGCATCACAAAATCCTTCAAGTACTGCAGGAAATTTAGAATAATGGAAACAAAAATCAACAGTTCTTTTTAGGTTTCTGAGAAGATGATAAAGAGCATTCCAATGCTCATTACTAGGGTTATGAGTATATCGACTCAGTCTACTCACTGCATAAGCTATGTAAGGTCGAGTACAGTTCATGAGGTACAGTTCGATTAACATGGGGATGGAGGGGGTACCACAAAGTAAGCATCATCTGAGATTCATTACTGAACCTTCAACCCTTCTGTCCCAAATTGTTTTTCAGTCCACACATTTATCGCGGCAAATAGTTTAGGAGATAAGTTGTTGTTAAATTACCAATTGGTATTTTAGTATAAAGTAGATATAGTAGAACTTGAGTAGCAAAGGAGAGAAACGCTGTAAGAATATTCAAATGTTCAGAATAATCACATTCCTTTAATAATATGGAGACATCATATCATTCTATATTTTTCATAATTAAAGTCAAAATAGAATTCTTTTTTTAAAAAAGATGGAAAAAAATGGTGAAAGAATTCTGGTCAAAGTAATAAAAAAAAGTGAGGATTGCATTTATAGGATAATAAGAATTTATAAAATCAATCACTATATGATAAAACACAGTTAGATAACTTATATTAGATGTGTTGTTAGTTAGAAGATTAATTAGAACTTAGAATTATAAAAACAGACTAAAATAATAAATCTCTCTCAGGTTTATTATTTATTATTTCCTTTGTTTCATGAATACCTTCCTTACTCTTGTAGATATAGGGCCTAAGGCTCTGTTCTTTTGGACTGAATTAATGAAAATTCAGTTCAGTTCAGTTTAGACAAATTCAATTCAGTTTAAGAAAGTTCAGTTCAGTTCAGTTAGTTTCCTCTCATAGTTTTCATTCACTTCGGTATTAGTTCGCCGTTCGGTTAGTTTTCTCACGGTTTTCATTCACTTCGGTTCGGTTCGGTTCGCCTAGTTTCCTCTCACGGTTTTCATTCACTTTGGTTCGTTCGGTTCGGTTCGGACAAATTAAGTTCGGTTCCGTTCAATTTAGACAAATTCGGTTGACAAATTCGCTTCAATTCATTTCATTTCCGTTCAAAAGAACAGAACCTATGTGGTATCTATTGCTTTAATAGTAACATCAACCTATATAAAAGATCAACAAAAATAGATCAGGTTTTGACATAAGTAATGTTTAACAATGTCGAATGTAACACCAATTGAATTCAATTCAATAAGTAGTTATCTTATGTAACACCAATTGAATTCAATTCAATAAGTAGCTATCTTGGATCTTCATTTTACATATGTAAAGGAACAAAGTAGTTGTTATGATGATAATTATCCACATCTGGATCAATAAGATGTTATTATTCGCATAATTTAGCCGCCTTGGTAATTGAGACACACCAACTACTAAGCTTGTCTAACGCACTACTCCAATTATTGTCTAATAATTATGGACCTATCCTTAATGTTGAGAATATCTGGACCTCCTCTAGCGCATGTATACGTAAGTAGTAACATAACAATATAACATGCAGGAATGATTATTATAAGAAAATTAAAAATTGATCTCCGCTTTGTTCGCTAGCCCATTACTTCTTTTTTTTTTTTGACGGGAAAAGATATCAATATTATTCCAAACCAACTAAATCAGCTATTACATCATGTTAGAAACTGACAATTGCAATGGCAAGGAATAAACTGATTTCAAGGTTGTGCCGTGGTAGGAGACCACTGACTTGAAAGCGCAATTACGGTCCGACAACGGTGGTAATCGATACTGGCCAGAAAGCTCCCCAAGGTTAACACAACAACCTAAACTGTCACCACTAACATAGTAGGCTATGGAGATTAGCACGTACCCAGGAAGAAGAGAGAAGAGAAGATGGAGAAGAGAATGATTTTTTGTATATTTGAACTGATGAATAAGGTACTGATTTTATAGGAAGAAATCAGACCAAAAACGGAAGTCAGTAAATCCAGGGAGGATATCAAGGGATTGCCATAAATACTGTAACGTTCAAAACGTTACAGTCAACCGATACACACACACCCAGCCCGGGTCCAAAAAGATAGTTAAGTTAAGTTTATGATAGCAAGTCCAAGCCCAAGCATGATAACCAACCACAAAAACATCTCAAGTACCAACTCAATAAGAATAAGAAGGGAGGGAACATATAAACAAGGGAGTATTCCCTCCCACAAGCAATGTGGGACTTTTAATGAAAAGGAGGCTTTTCAAGTCTTGATTCCAACAATTCCCCACAAAGGCTCTGAAAAGCAAAAAGAAATTGCTTGGTAAGGAAAGGAAAGTACGTAAGCATCAATATCTTTCAATTTGAATTGATACATAGTGAAATGAGGCAACAACTTACTTTCTAGTGAGTGAATTTCTCTTGAACTCACCAGAGTTCCGTTGAGACCCCCACAACACATACTTACCTTAAGATCGTGCAGTCTCCGCGATACATACAAGCGCTTTATAGCCATGCGCATTCCTTGGGTCTCATAAGTGCTCTAGAAAGACAACCCAGTTTTTCATAGAAGGCGACTTAACCTCCACACTTACGTAGGTAGTCCATCAAGTGTTTCTCAACAACACCACCCCGAAGGGATATGAAACCATTAAGAGCAAACACTCAACCTCAAAATATAAATCCATCAAGTGCATCTCAATAGCACCACCAATAGGCTATGGATTTAAGGGCACTACCATGCTCCATAGGGATGAGAAATGTAGTGCAAGTTAAGATTATATGGCTTCGTTTGACCACAAACGGGTATCCACCTGAAAATCTCAACTAATGGGCTTTAGCCCCATCCCCCTCGACAACTCTAGGACAACTCTCCCAGATAACCCCTTAGTAAAGGGATCAGCGAGATTTCTTTCGGACCTCACATAGTCCAAAGAAATCACTCCATTTTTCAGGAGTTGTTTGACGACTCCATGTCTGATCCATATGTGTCTCTTCTTACCATTGTAGACATTGTTCTTAGCAACACCAATGGCTGCTTGAGAATCACAATGAAGAGAGATAGGTGCACCCTGTCCTCCCCATAAGGGAACATCAGACAACAGATTTCTCAACCATTCGGCTTCTTGCCCGCCAACTCTGGGGCAATGAACTCGGACTCCATGGTGGAACGTGCTATACAAGTCCGCCAAGACTTCCATGATATAGCACCACCACCAAGGGTAAACACATAACCACTAGTTGAACTAATCTCATTATTACCGTAAAACCCAATTTGCATCACAAAATCCTTCAAGTCTTTGCAGAAATTTAGAATAATGGAAACAAAAATCAACAGTTCTTTTTAGGTTTCTGAGAAGATGATAAAGAGCATTCCAATGCTCATTACTAGGGTTATGAGTATATCGACTCAGTCTACTCACTGCATAAGCTATGTAAGGTCGAGTACAGTTCATGAGGTACAGTTCGATTAACATGGGGATGGAGGGGGTACCACAAAGTAAGCATCATCTGAGATTCATTACTGAACCTTCAACCCTTCTGTCCCAAATTGTTTTTCAGTCCACACATTTATCGCGGCAAATAGTTTAGGAGATAAGTTGTTGTTAAATTACCAATTGGTATTTTAGTATAAAGTAGATATAGTAGAACTTGAGTAGCAAAGGAGAGAAACGCTGTAAGAATATTCAAATGTTCAGAATAATCACATTCCTTTAATAATATGGAGACATCATATCATTCTATATTTTTCATAATTAAAGTCAAAATAGAATTCTTTTTTTAAAAAAGATGGAAAAAAATGGTGAAAGAATTCTGGTCAAAGTAATAAAAAAAAGTGAGGATTGCATTTATAGGATAATAAGAATTTATAAAATCAATCACTATATGATAAAACACAGTTAGATAACTTATATTAGATGTGTTGTTAGTTAGAAGATTAATTAGAACTTAGAATTATAAAAAATGTACTAAAATAATAAATCTCTCTCGGGTTTATTATTTATTATTTCCTTTGTTTCATGAATACCTTCCTTACTCTTGTAGATATAGGGCCTAAGGCTCTGTTCTTTTGGACTGAATTAATGAAAATTCAGTTCAGTTCAGTTTAGACAAATTCAATTCAGTTTAAGAAAGTTCAGTTCAGTTCAGTTAGTTTCCTCTCATAGTTTTCATTCACTTCAGTATTAGTTCAGTTCAGTTCAGTTAGTTTTCTCTCACGGTTTTCATTCACTTCAGTTCAGTTCAGTTCAGCTAGTTTCCTCTCACGGTTTTCATTCACTTCGGTTCAGTTCAGTTCAGTTCAGACAAATTAAGTTCAGTTCAGTTCAATTTAGACAAATTCAGTTCAGACAAATTCAGTTCAATTCATTTCATTTCCGTTCAAAAGAACAGAACCTATGTGGTATCTATTGCTTTAATAGTAACATCAACCTATATAAAAGATCAACAAAAATAGATCAGGTTTTGACATAAGTAATGTTTAACAATGTCGAATGTAACACCAATTGAATTCAATTCAATAAGTAGTTATCTTATGTAACACCAATTGAATTCAATTCAATAAGTAGCTATCTTGGATCTTCATTTTACATATGTAAAGGAACAAAGTAGTTGTTATGATGATAATTATCCACATCTGGATCAATAAGATGTTATTATTCGCATAATTTAGCCGCCTTGGTAATTGAGACACACCAACTACTAAGCTTGTCTAACGCACTACTCCAATTATTGTCTAATAATTATGGACCTATCCTTAATGTTGAGAATATCTGGACCTCCTCTAGCGCATGTATACGTAAGTAGTAACATAACAATATAACATGCAGGAATGATTATTATAAGAAAATTAAAAATTGATCTCCGCTTTGTTCGCTAGCCCATTACTTCTTTTTTTTTTTTGACGGGAAAAGATATCAATATTATTCCAAACCAACTAAATCAGCTATTACATCATGTTAGAAACTGACAATTGCAATGGCAAGGAATAAACTGATTTCAAGGTTGTGCCGTGGTAGGAGACCACTGACTTGAAAGCGCAATTACGGTCCGACAACGGTGGTAATCGATACTGGCCAGAAAGCTCCCCAAGGTTAACACAACAACCTAAACTGTCACCACTAACATAGTAGGCTATGGAGATTAGCACGTACCCAGGAAGAAGAGAGAAGAGAAGATGGAGAAGAGAATGATTTTTTGTATATTTGAACTGATGAATAAGGTACTGATTTTATAGGAAGAAATCAGACCAAAAACGAAGTCGAGAAATCCAGGGGAGGATATCAAGGATTGCTATAAATACCGTAACGTTCAAAACGTTACGATCAACCGATACACACACACCCACTAGGGTCCAAAAGATAGTTAAGTTAAGTTTATGATAGCAAGTCCAGTCCCAAGCATTGATAACCAACCACAAAAACATCTCAAGCTCCAACTCAATAAGAATAAGAAGGGAGGGAACATATAAACAAGGGAGTATTTCCTCCCACAAGCAATGTGGGACTTTTAAAGAAAAGGAGGCTTTTCAAGCCTTGATTCCAACACATCAGACATAACTTCACTAGGAGCTTCTTCTAACCAAACTTTCATCTCCTCATAGTTCCTACTAAGCCGGGCAACGTTATGAGCAACCTTGTTTCCAGTTCTACAGACATGAGAAAAGAAAATTACATGACATTGTTTAGCTAAATGATTCACGTGTGATATAATAGTCCCAAAGCTTGATGCTTCAACTCTTCCATTCTTCAAATGAGTATAAACCTTAAGGTTATCGGTCTCAATTACGATTCTTCTTAGCCCCGCTTCCAAAGCAGTTGAGAGCACAAAACGCACTGCCCTTGCCTCGGCTACATCCACCTCATACTTCCCCTTCAGATATTTGCACATAACTGTCATAATATCCCCTTCCCCATCACGCACAATACCCCCAAGACCTATATTGTTATCTTAAAAAATGGCTGCATCTACATTAGCTTTGTACATCCCAAGCTCTGGTGCTCTCCACACTCTTATCAATTGCGAGCTACTGTTCCAAACCTGCAGGGGCTTCTCATTCGCTTTCTCATATTCACCCACCATCCCTACAGCCTTTCGAATCACTTCTATGAGTTCAATCTTCTTTTTGAAAAATATCCACACATTGCGTTTCAGCCATATTCCCCACAAAATACTCCAAAAGAGCACCCACCACTCATCTTCAGTTACATTCTTCAAAATCTGCATACAGTAGTCCCACAGACTGGTTGAATTACCATTAGCCACATCTAGCCTCAGCGGAGATAAGCGCCATATAGAGCGCGCCTCAGAGCATTGCATCATAGCATGAGTCAAGGTCTCCTCTTCATCACCACATAATGGGCATGTAGCATCTTCATTCAATCCTCTTGTAATAGCCCGCTCTTCAGAGCTGCTAGCGAAACACACTCAACAACACAATCAAAAATTAACTCTTAATTAGATAAAATCGCAGCGGAAAAATATCCTTAATTACACCACTATCTCGACTAAATTCCCAAAATATTATATACAACAAAATATAAATAACTATTCTCAAATTAACTATCTAAAATACAAACTCATCCTTAATCCACTATAACATCTTGATCTTGCTCCATTACAATTCCGAACACTTAACACCAAACCTGCATTCAGGGAAGAAATACAAAACAAACAAAATTCCAAAATGAGTGGAAAACTCGTAACCTTTACTTCAGCCCGTTAAAAATAGCTTTTATTTCAAATCATTTATTTCCATTACAACGTTGGCATAGCTCATTCTCTTAAAAAAATCAGTGGCAAGTCCAGGATTTGGACAAACGCTGCCTCCAAGGTTCGTTATGGAGCCCAGCAATACTACCCTCAAGGTTCGTTATAAGGCGTAGCCGACCATATCAGGTCAAAAGAGTAACCATCCTCCACCCATACCTTGCCCACTTTCTATTTTCAGTTCATAAACTAAGCCAGCAAAACAATTACGTATTTATATTATCCAATAATGTTTCCACAATCAACACATTCATAACTATGGCCATAGTACGAACTTATATACGAAAATATAACAGACATCCACACACACATGGGCATAAGTAATACATTTTACTGAACATAAAAGTAAGTTACCTGAATAGCAATCCAATTCCTTATCTATACATCATCAAGAATAATATCGACAATTGCTCGCCAACTCTAGCTTGAACACTCCACAATAATCCACCTCACAACAATAACAATAATTTATAACCAATCTTAAATTAATCTAAACTAGAAAATGGGACCATAACAAATTCCCAATGTAGAAATTATCTACACTTATCACCCCAATTCCTCGATCCTCAATTCAGAATCACAATTCTAAATTATCAACCTAAACTAGCCAAACATAGCTCACAATCTTAATCAAACCAACAAGAAACTAATTTTCTAATATAACCTTATTCACTAACTCAATGAACATTCCTTCACTTTAAACCAATCTGATTATCTCAAAATTAACCCAATCAAACTAATGGACCATTATCGAAGCCATATACACTAAAAGTGAATTGCAACTCCAAAATAACAAAAGAATTAGCACTAGCTCGCTCCACTAAAATGATTTGAGTTCTTGAAATAGGAAGAAACTGATATGCATACATCAATCAGAACAATGAATTCCTCATATTAATATATCTTCAAGCAATACTACTTATAATTTAAACATAAATTGGAAGCTTAGAGAAAAGACACGCACCACCAGAACAAACAACAAGAAATAGCGAAAAAGCAGACCAGCAGCAAGGCGGCTCGTAGCATCAGCTCACGGCGGCGCCAACGACGGCACAACAACAGCAGCGATGAACAACAACGGCAGCAGCAACAACCACCAGCAACAACACAACGACAACACAGCAGCACCGCGAAGGGGAAAGAGAAAGACGGGGCGGCGCGAGTGGCCAACAATAGCTCCGGTGAGCTTAGGGGAAACACCGGCAAGGGGGAATGAACTACGGTGAGCTGAAAGGGGGGGGTGTGAGGTGAGGAACCGAGGAGAGAGAAACAAGTTGGGGTTTCGGGTTTTTGGGTTTCTTTGGGGTTTGGGTGAGAGTGCCTCGAGTGAGAGATGAAAATGGATTTTGGTTTCTTAATTTCACCGACAAAGAGGAAGGGAACATGAGTGTTTATCTTCTAAAAAAAATAATCAACATATGAAAAACAAATGCCAACCTAATTCCACATAAAACCCAAAATATAAAATATTAATAACTTCATAAAATTAAACAAATAAATATATTACAAACTCGACAATTAAAAATTCATACTCCAAACTCAAATAAAATAAGAATTTTCGGAACATAATTAGTTTAATAAATATAATCAGCCTTTAATAAACGCTCTTAAAAATAGGGCTATTACACCTCTTCTCTTCATATTCACCATAACAGGAACTCCTCCATCTAACACACGCCATCCAAAATGTCTTATTTTAGGAGGGAGTTTCGCATTCCATAGTTTAACCCAGATGCTATGATTCTCCTGTAAGGAATTACTAGCTCTGCCATCTTTTTTCACCTTTAGTTTAGCATAGTACGCACTCCTGACAGTGAAGTCACCATGTTTTGTAAGTTTTCAGGACCACTAGTCTTCACACGGGTATAGAGATAACATGATCTTCATAATAGCTTCCCTCTCCCATTCATTGAAATACCTCTCCAGCATCTCCCCATTCCATCTATCATCAATTCGAAGCTCATTCACAAAGCACGGCATCTCTTCACCCCTATTATAATAGGGAAAGACACTCGAATTCGGGAGTCCGGAGACCTAAGGGTCCTTCCAAATCTCGATCATTTTACCATCCCCAACAACCCTTATAACTCCTTTTTTTCGGGTCCCTAAGAAGAGAATGGACTTCCAAGTAAAGCTTGCAATTGGGCTCACTTTCACATCCAAAAGCTCGAGTTCGGGAAATATTTATTTTTAGGGTCTTGGTCATCAAAGTATTGTTATTAGATAAGATTCTACAAGCTTGTTTGGCCAGCAATGCCTTGTTGAAAACTTGGAGATTTCTCATACCTAACCCTCCCTCGTTTTTTGAAGCATACATTCTTTCCCATGCCACCCAAGCAGTTCTCCTCTCATTATTTTTTTGTCCCCGAAAGAATCCGGCACATTTTTTCAATATCATCAAGAATACTCACAAGGATTGCAGAACATTGCATCACATACGTTGGAATAGCTTGCGCTATAGCTTTGATGAGAACTTCACGGCCCCCTTGAGACAAGAAACCCTCTTTCCACCCTTTCAAATTCTTCATAACTCGTTCCTGAATCGATTGGAAAATCACTTTCTTCGACCCTCCAATGTACGTTGGGAGCCCAAGATATTTATCATGTCCATCAACAGCCTTAAACGATAACTTCATCTGAAGCAATTGTTTCTTTTCTTGATCGAGATTTCGGCTACAAGACATTTCAGGTTTTTCCATGTTCAGTTTTTAACCTAAAGCAGCTTCATAGGTTGATAAGATTTCTAGAACTTGATCAACTTCCTCCTCATTTTCCCTGATATACAGTAGGCTATCATCTGCAAAAAAGAGGTGAGAGATAGGGTCCACTTTTTTTCCAATCTTTACACCATGGATCTTTTTTTAACGTTCGGCAGATCGGGCGGTAAAGGCGACAAGCCTTCAGCACATAAAATGAATATGAACGGGGATATAGGGTCTCCTTGCCGAAGCCCCCGAGTAGGGAGAAACCTTCTCGACGATTGGCCATTTATGAGAATAGAGAAGGATGCAGAACGGACACACTTCATGATAATATTCACAAAACTACTCGGGAAACCCATTTTTAGCATCAGTTCTTCAAGAAAAATCCACTATACTCTATCATATGCTTTACTCATATCAAGTTTGAGACCAAGATAACCCTCATTTCCTTTCTTTTTCTTCCGTAAGTAATGAAAACACTCATAACTCATAAGCCACCAGAATATTATCAGTTATCAATCTACCCGGGACAAAACCACTTTGGGACTCATGTATTACATCAAGGAGCACTTTTTTTAGTCTATTCGCTAAGACTTTTGACACCAATTTATACATCACATTACACAAACTAATTGGCCTAAAATCAACAGGAGACTCACATTTCTTAATTTTTGGGATTAAAGTAATATAAGTCTGATTTATAGAGCCAATATCCTCCCCATCATTCAAAATTTTCAGCACTTTATTGATAACATCAGGACCCAAAATATTCCAAATTTTTTAGAAAAAAAAGAGCACACATACCGTCAGGCCCCGGGGCTTTAGTTGGATGCATTTGGTGAAGAGCCTCCACCACTTCTTCACCGGTAAACGACGCACTCAGCATTTGTGCCATGGATTCCGATACTTTAAGATCAATTTTTATCAACGACAGGAGCAGGGTCAATATGGTCATTTGCACTAAAGAGGTCCACAAAATGATGAACAAAAACCTCGGTAATTTGATTTTCCTCCTCGAACAAGTTACCTGCTGCATCATGAACGTGATCGATGGAATTTCTAGCCCTCCTTTGTTTCGCCTTCGAATGAAAAAACTTTGAATTTTTATCACCGTTCCTCAACCACTCTTGTCTACTTCTCTGCTTCCAATACATCTCTTCCCTAGTTTCCAGCTCATCCATCCTCTCATCTAACGCACGCATCTGGCTTATCATCTCCGAAGTTTGTGTCTCCTCCATTAAGTTATGCATTTGTTGCTAACAACTCTGTAATTTTTTCGCAAAATCACTAAAGGTGCTCTTACTCCAAGATTGCAGCTCACTAGCCGTGCGTGCTATGTTTCCCTTCACATCTTCCCCTCCTTCCCACACTTTAGTAATAAGATCCGAGCAAGAGTCTTCCCTTAGCTACATTTCTTCAAACCTGAAAATTTTTCTTCTTTTACTTTTATTATGCGTTTGGAACCTCGCTTTCACACATAGAATGATAGGAAGGTGATCTGACTTCCTCTTATCTAATGTGATACAAAGGAGCCCCCAAACTTCTCCCTCCATAACTCATTGGCAACAAAACGATCGAGCCGTTCTTGGACATTCTCATCAACACCCTTATTATTGGTCCATATATACGGGTGACCAATAAAAGGTAAATCTTCTAGTCTACAATAGTCCATGGCATTTCTTAAAATAGCTGCCTCCTCAAACTTGAAATCACTCCCTCCTTGTTTTTCAGTAGACCACAACATCAAGTTTAGGTTACCTCCACATAGCCAAGGTATCCTTTGGTTTTTTTACAAGGATCTCATCAATGCTCCCGTTCTGTGCTTATTATCTTCCTCAGGATACCCGTATAATCCTGTGAATCGCCAAGCTTCATTATTCAAGTCCACCAAGCTAACATCTATATGGTTAATCGAAAAAGATTGGACTGTTACATCCCAATGCTCCCTCCAAAACAACGCAATACCACCACTTCTCTTCCTTCCTTCCCCTTCACAACCCACTGCAATCATATTCTTGAACTTAAGTTTAAGTCGAATACGTACGCTCCATCTCAAACTGATGAAGTCGCGTTTCTTGAAGAAATAGCAATTGGGGATTTTCATTTATAACAATTCGCCGAAGCGCATTAACTGCTAAGATATTCCCCAACCCCCGGCAATTCCATGAGAGGATGTTAATTTGTTCACCGAGGGTCCGTTGAGTGGGGCCTGCTACATTTTCATCAGTTTGCATATCATCTTGGTTATGCACACTCAAAGCTTCAATTACTCTCCTCTTTGTTATACTACCCCCCTCCTCATCAACACAAGCACCATAGCTTCCCACATTTTCTCGAACTTTTCTTTGATTTCCCACCCTAACACTACCTCCCTCATTGTTGCTCTTTCCCTCTCTTGGAATCCGAGTCCAACTCATCTTCTTGGATGCTGCAAGCACGACCTCTTCCCTCTTCTGGTCATGTTGCTGAGTTGGTTTACTCACACCTTCAGAGCCTTCGCTAGCTATAACTTCGGTGTCAACAATAGTGATAGTTGGGGAACTTTTTATCAACTCCCCCCTGCTAGGAACAAGCAGTGGCTCATTCCTTCCGATTTCATCTACATTCTCCTTTGTCCCCTCAATGGAACACTCATTAAGTTCGCTAAGCCCATTACAAAGCATAAATGAAACAATTTTTTTAAAAAAGAGAGAAGACAACCTAGATTACAATTGAATTTGAAGTCAGCACTCGCTCCCTCCATCTTATAATATAATATTTGTTTATATTCTTTTTTGGAAATTCTAAAGAATTATTCCTTTTTTATATCTATCTACTTTAATTATTTACTTCGTCATAGTTCTATTGATTATTTAAGTTAATTTTATTGGTTGACACATTCAGCACAATTTACCAAACGTTTCAATAATAAATATTGTTTTATATATTTTGAATTAATAAAAGAAAATGGTTTTTTCTACATAATACCCTTGTTTTTTTTTCTCAGGTTCTACTTTGTACTCCAACCTTTTTAAAATTTCATACAATATCCTCAGACTAACCTTTTTTTAATGCACACTGCCCCTACCACTAATTATATACATCATTAATTTTGTTTCCTTTTTGTGATCAACTAGAACTAATCTAATTTGTTTATACTCCCACCAAGGGTTAAACTATATATAAGTTAGATTATAACCACTAGATTATAAAAGTTAAACGAAATAATGATATGTAATTAGCGGTACAGCATTGTGCATTAAAAATTGTAAGTTTAAGGGTACTGCGTAGAATGTTAAAAAGGTTAGGGTATGTAGACACATAATCGTGTCTCCCCATTTAAAGGTCCAATGATGAAATATACCGCGGTATTAGTTGGCACGGCCTAATGGAAGAGCAATCCGAATAACCAGGCCATGTTGTGTTTTGAAAAAATATTCTAAAGCCCAACTAATTATCCATGATGATTAATTGTAAATTAAACCCGTAAAATGTTTTAAGTCCATTTTTTAAGAGCCTAATTAAATATTTATTATTTTAATAAATATTTTCATAAATGCTTTTATTATCTTTAAAAAAATACTTTGAGCATAAATCATATTTTTCATCCCGAAAAATTCAATCCCCGGGTTTTAGGGATAGAAAAGCATCTTCAAAATACGCGTTGAATCAAAAATCGAATATGCTGGAATATGCGCCGGACGCAGCGGCTGCGCTTAGCGCGCCACGTGCATCTAGTGCATTGGCCAGAATGCGTCAGGCGAGCCAATGAGCGCCTGACACGTGGACTTGTGACTCACACAGAGTCTTGCGCCTGACGCAGTTCCTGTGTGAGACGCAAGTTTCTTTTCTATCTTTGTAAATACACGTTTACACATGTTCAAATCTGATTGGGTACACCATGTCAGGCGCGCCAATCTGCGCCTGACGCGTGGCATTGCGCTTGCCACGTCGGACTGCGTCTGGCGCAGTGTGGCGCGTGCAGCACAGTTTTCTTCTGCCTATAAATACGGGCTGATTTCCCGAATCAAGCAGGGCTTTTTCATTATTATTTTACGAGCACAAATTACTTACGAATACTCACTAATCCTATTACGAATCTCCAAATACTTAAACACTTTCAAATCAACTTCCAGTTCCTGATCATACTACGTTCCTGGTTCCACGATTGCTCCGCCTGAAGGTCGTTACGCTCTTTGATCTAAACCGCATAGGTATAATCCTGAGGATCCTTGAATAATTAATTATATTTATTGTATTGAAGTTACTAACATTTTTTGTCATGATGTAGATCCATAATTGATAATCATGATTATTTGTAAATTCTAACCCTTCTATTATTATTCTTGTATATACTATACCTGATTGTTTTATTTGTCCTATGCATAATTTTATCACCCACATGTTATTATTGCTAAACAAGACCTAAGGAACTATTCTAACTAATTCAGATAATTTGGACAACCTGCTAAGAACCTTGTAATTTGATTGCATAATAACTTGTCACTAAAAATTAGTCTTTTTATGTGTTTCCTGAACCCACATAGACTAAATATTTTTTGGGTGTTTAACACATTATATGATTATTCTTTTGCATAAAATCTGTAATGAATCGATATTTAGTAGAGGCCAGCAATGGGCAATATGGTTCATTATGACCATATTTGTACCCTCACCCCCGAACTCGATCTATGGTTCATTTTGACCATCTATGGAGTCAGGACGGGGAAATCTACATTGGATAAGTCCCTAAGATGTCCCTACAGTTCAATATCCAATTAGGTTTATAAGTTTCCTCTAAAAATTTAATGGCGACTTCAAAAACATATTTTTAATAAAACCTTAACAATGGGGTAGTCAAATAAATGCGCTCACACCGCGTGTAGGCTTTAAAGGAATAAAAATCCACGCCTACAATTTGGCGATTTCACTGGGGAGGATTTTAAAAAATTAACTTTTTTAAATGAGTCGGTGAAACTTGAAAAATACGATTCATTCTCTATTTATGCCTTTGAATAATATACAGTTTTGCATATGCATGGCTATTGTTCAGCCACCATAAGGACAATCTACCTTGCCTCATTAGCACCTGTTCTATGTGTGAGGTCACCCCCGGGGGGTTTGCGCTTTGTCCTTTTAAAAAGCTTCCTGAGCGATAGTGTTGGATCTTAGTCATAAGCAAACCTACCCAACCATGGCATTGTTCTCTTGTTCTTGACTTGAGAACTGGAATGCATCTTACACGTGGCCACCTTTTTAAGCAAAGGTACGAAGCGTGGGATCAATCTCTTAGTCATGGACCCTTTTCAGCCTTAACCTAAACCTGACCATAGTTGAACGTAGAACTGGACTTTTGGTTGAGAACTTTGCATATTATTATCCTACTTGTGCATCGTTATGTGTGAGTGCTTTTAATTGCTTAGTATTATGCACGTTTCGGGTCAAATTTTGTCGAACAAGTTTGCGCGTTAGAAAATGCAAAGATCAAATCCTGTTGGATATGGCGCGCCTCGCATCTTGTTCGCGTGAGTCGCAAGCTTTCCGCGTCCTGCGCAGCTTCCCGCGTCACTCGCGTCGTTCCGCGCCTAGGGGATTTCCTATTCAGCGTCACTCGCATAGTTTAGTGCCCAATGTTGTTCTCTTCCTGTGCTTTATGCTTCACGTCTGCGTTTAGCGCATTTGTGTTATTTGTGGTGCGTACTCAATTTGAGTGCTCGTAATCCCATTTTGCTCCAACTTCCTATCATCCCTTTTTACCAAACTATATCTCCTATCCTTTTTCAAAAAACTATCTCATATTCTTTCTTTTTTAAAAAAATTATATCACCTATCTTTTTTCGAAAATTATTCTCCTATCCTTTTTCAAAATTTCATCCCATCTTTTTTCCTATCACATATCTTTTTTCAAAAATTCATCCTTTTTCTCTATCCTATCTTTTCATGTATATTATCCATCTTTTCATGAGCACATCATTTAGGATTTTTCTTAGCATCCATCTTGTTGTAAAAGTGCCATCCTTAGGAATTCTGACTCCATTAAAAGTCCGTCTAGTACATATGTCTAGGTTCATCCAGTTTGACTCCATTTAGAGTTCTTAACCCCGCCTAAACTCTATCCATGTTAGGAGTCTTAATTCGCTTGAGTCCCACCCATCTTAGAAGTCTATAATCCAGAGAAAGTCCATACATAATAGGAGTCTAAAATCGTTAGAATTATGTCCATCTTAAGAGTCTAAATCCATTAGAATTCCGTTCATCTTAGGAGTTTCGAATCCATTAGAGTTCCGCCCATATTAGAAGTCTAAAGACATATGAATTCCATTCATTTTAAGAGTCTAGGTCTACTAGAGTCTCGTGCATATTAGGAGTCTAGCATCATCGAAAGTTCGTCAAATCTAAAGTTCTAACGTCATTAGAAGTCTATCAAGTTTAGGATTCCGAAGTCATTAGAATTTCATATCTATTAGGACTGCATTCATACTAGAATCCTTTTGCATTGCATAGTCCATCGTTCATACACTTCATGCATAACTAGAGTTATTAGGCATTTAGGAGTCTCATTGCATCCATACTCTCCATTTCATTTCATGCATTCCGCATTTAGTAGTCCAGAACTACAAGCGATCTGATTCCCTCTTTTGGGATATGTAGGCAGCCTTTACAGGTTCGAACGCATAGATTGAGTCATGCATACATTCATTAGGTCTAGGTACCAAAAAGGTCATGCATACATGCATTAGGTCTAGGTGCGTCAACAAAATCAAAAATAAAATCATTACGCATTTAGGATATTCAGATTCGTTCCTAGAAGCTCTACTTTTAAAATAAACATACATTATTTCATTCCATTTCTCTCTCTCTCTCTCCATCATTATCAAATCGGTTGACCCCAACTCTACTCAATTTCCTGAAATACACTTCTTCTCTTTTTATTTAGAAAGAGACCTCTTGAAGATCGAAGCAAGGAAGTTGTCTCGTCACGTGACGTAGGAGTCTAGACTTAGGATTTCATTTTTCTGTTTCATCTCTCTCATTTTCCCAGTCTGATATAGGATTTCCCTCTTATTGCATGTACTCATAATTTTCAATTAATAAATGAGTATTTCTTTTCTAACCTTGCATTAATGAGCATTAATGAAAATCATGATTGTCGCCTTAAAAGAAAGGAATTTCTAATTTTCATGACTATTCTAATAAAGGCAATGAACAAATTGGCATAAAAGAGGCATTCCTCCCTTCATTGCAACTATTCCTCCATTTCAACCTAAATGCATAACACCCTTCTCCCTTTAACCTACCTCATGGGAAGTACATTCGACAACAATTCAATGTAAAGGGCAAGTAAAAAAAAGAGAGCAACGAAAAAAATCAAAGCAAAAAAAAAAAAGCAAAAGCAAAAAGATGATGAAAAAAAAGTGCAAAAAAAAAGAGAAGTGTTTGCAAATAAGCCCATCAATAGCTTTGTTAAAGGTACTTCTTTCAAAATCATTAACTTTCAACCCAAAAACCAAACGACCTTGACCTCCATAGCCAAAAACCATTACAAGCCAAATCATACCTCTGATAAACCTTCTCATAAACAACCGACAACGATGCATATCGCATCCCAATAAGCCACAAAAGACAAACCCAAGCTCGCTAGGTCGAAAACCCATAAGGGCGACTTAGGCAAAAGTCAGGGCACCTTCTCATTCACTAGCCTGAACTACGAATGGTCTGATTCTGCTAAAGATACGTAGGAAACCTCACCCTAAGGTCCGACCGCTTTAAACTAAACCAAACCTACATCATTATCCACCCTTGCTAAAGACCTCTTCCAAATCAATGCTTAATTCAATGCCTAATTCATTGCAAATGGCTCCAAAGCAAAATGCTCGGCCACCGTTTAAAATGTTAAGAGCTACTACTGGCCTGATTCCATCATGGATACGTAGGACCATTTTAATTCAAAACAAACATCTTTTTAAGGCTCGCTTAGGCCCATGAGAAAGCGCGATCGCCCCAAAAATCATGAATCTTAAATGCTCATCCCTACCCTTAGAACCAGACTAGGATTTGAACTGCATCATTAGCTTACCTCATTGCGTGAGTCGATTCATTATGAATGCTTGCCTCTTCTTATTCTTATCCCTTGCCGTTTTCTCAACTACATTATCGCTTCTAAGCCCGACTTTAGCATAACCTTTCAACACTGCCGCTATGGCCGCGCCCCGTATTTTGAGTGTTCCTTTCTTTGGCCTTTCTTGTCTTCTCACCTTAGGAACCCTATATGGAATCATTGGTCGAAACTTCCACTAAGCGTGATGAAATATCTTCAAAATCAAGCAATCAAGCTGAGTACTTCATAAACTCCATCTTACTAGGGGCTTCATCACTTGGATCCACACGGAGAAAATCATTGGCTCCAAGTCCAGGCCTATCGTAATAAGAACTCATTACGAGTCCATCACATGAAATCTTGGGTTTCAAAACCCACA